>JAADYS010002420.1:0-19028 GCA_012931995.1 Fusarium albosuccineum | reverse complement strand
CTCCTCCTCCGAGGCCAAAGGCGCCGGTGCCGGGTCCGGCTCCGGGTCCGGCGCAGCTGCATCCAAGCTCCGTCGCGCTCATCGCAAATCACGCAATGGCTGCTGGGAGTGTAAGCGGCGCCACATCAAATGTGATGAGAACCGCCCGGCCTGTAGCAATTGCGTTGTCAGTGAGCGCACATGTTCCTTTCCGGCCTCCGCTGCCCCCTCGGCCACAACTGCAGCTCAAACTCCAACCGCTGCCCCAACTCCGAGTCCGATCCCGTCTCATGCTCAACCTCCGGTGGCTCTGTCTCAGAATAATGCGAGCAATGCCAGTAATAGCCAGACTCAAAGCCCTGCAGAGAGCATGTCCAGCGCCGGCGCCTCACATCGCCCGCCATCTGCGCCCCCATCGACATTCTTTACATCACGGTTCGGGTTTCCCACCATCGTCGACGAGCGGGCACCTTTTCCAACCACTTTGCCCTCTTTCACCGAGTCATTCGCTGCCGCCAGTTTTGCAGAGTCGCCCTCAACTTCATCACTATCAGATGCTCTTCCTCGGCCCATCTTCACCGCCAGGCATCTCATTCTTCTCCATCATGCTCAAAACTATATGCCCCTCACCAATAGCTCGATGCAGCCCGTTTTTGATATAGCCGTGGGATGGGCCGAAGAAGCCCCATATGCAATTGACCAACTTCTCGCCATTGCTGCAGATCATCTTGCTATCGCAGAGCCTGACAAGGCTGCGATACATCGGCGGACCGCGACGGAACTACAGACACGGGCTCTCATGTTGTTCAACAAAGACGCACAGGACTTGGACAATGAGAACACCGACCCCGAGAAACATCGTCTTCCGCGCTTTGTCTTCGCCTCTTTACTCAGCATTCACATGATCTACGAGACATTCACGCACTATCGGGCCAATTTCCATGTCTTTATTGAGAGGTTTGTCGAGTCTGTCCATGTTCACCGTGGCGTTCGGACAATCATCTCACCCAATTATAACATGTTCCTTGACTCCCCTTTACGCCCATACCTCATTAGTTTCAAAAAGGCATCGGAATCGGATAATGTTGGTTCGGAATGCGTCGAGTTAATCCAGCTGATCCAAAATTCCGATCTCGGCGCGGCGACTATCGCTGCTTGCAATAGCGCTGCCAACACGTTGCAATGGGCCTTCAACATCCACCGCAACCTGCCCCAGGACGGGAATGTTCATGCTTCGACGGCGTTTCCTGTCCTGCTGACCGCAGAGTATATGGACGCTGTGCGCAAGCACCGCCCTGAAGCCTTGCTTGTCTTGGCGTATTATGGTGTCCTCCTGCATTGGTGCCGTAGTTCTTGGATTATCGGCGATGCTGGTGCCTTTTTAATACGGCTCATAGCCGATTACCTAGGGAGCTTTTGGCAAGAACCCATGCGCTGGCCCCTTGAAGAGCTGCAGAGGGATCAGGGATGAGAGACTGGTGTTGAACAGCAACCACTGTCATAAATATGAAACCGTCTTGGGGCAAGGCCCCGATTTTGAACTGCGCGTCCATTCATGTTAAGTCCACGATTCACTCGGTGGGCAGGCATGTCTTTCGAGTAAACTCGAGTCGAGGATTGATCGCAGGCATTACTGCCACGGCACGACCAAGCCTGCTCCGAGACGATTAAAGAAATACACCTCCCAACAAGACTCGCAAGTTCTGCACGCTCCGCGCCATGGACTACAGGAACGAAAGGCAGATGAGTCAGGGACGCGGTCTCCGCAGACCTCTGATGGGAGAAGAGGAGAGAATAGCGTCGCCCGTAGTTGCGGCGTGGAAACCATCATGTACAATACCATACTCGATGTAGATCAGGTGGGCTCTATGCGATGGCATGTGGCCAGGCGCCCGGCCCATCTCAATGAGACATTTGACCAAGTAGAATAAACAGGCAAACTTGACAAGAACTTGACCCATGACCGTAAGGTGAAGATCCCATATGCGGGCGGATTAGTGCCGTGAGTGACAAGATATTCGAACCTGGAGATATGTATTTATTCGAGCCTCGTGCTCTCGCATCCCGCCTCCTGATGCGCAAACACCTAAGATACAACCCTACGTAGTATCTACAGAAGCCTCCCCCCCCCTCACCATACTTTCTACCAGTCGGTCCATGTTCTGAAATCTGTATTTCGTTTCTCTTTGTTTATTCATAAAAGCGGATAGTAAGAACTTTCCTCCAGCAACACAATCGTCAAGTTAAACAATACCACCCCACCAGGCTCCTTTCTTTTTTTAGCCCCCTTGGCTTCCTTCCAAGAGGCTGGTTTCGACAACGACATGCACCCCCTGAATTGGGCAAGCGCTGGCCACTCTTCTATGGAATTTGGTATCACAACAGGAAAGAAATCGGGCGAGGAGGAGATGCCACGACGGGAGCAAATCCGGGATAGTTGGGCGCTGTCCTGAGGATCGACGGCCTGAAAGCTTTCTGGCGTCGTTTAGAGACCGTAAAACTCCCAACCATCTCCGGTTGACTCCGCCTGTCCCGTGTCGGAGGCGACTTGAGGTGCAAACTCAGTCCGTAGCTCTTCGTCCAGTCATAGCTCCTCGTCGTCCAGCTCTGAGGGCTTCAGCAGACCGCCGACCTTCTGTCGTCGTTCCATGTCGGCCGCCTTGGCATCCCGCTCTTGCTGCTCCTTCTCGACGATGAACAGTTCAGCGTTATCGCCGGCAAACTCTTTGAGGGAGATGAGGAAGTCACGCAGGTTAAGTCGGAACTTGTCATACTGTGTGTTAAGAGTAAACAGGCCCTCGACAAAGGTGGTGATTTGGCTCCTTTTTATGGATTAGAATTTCTATCACAACACGAGGTAGAATTACGTACGCTTGGAGGTTGCGGAATGCATTTTGTAGGAGGTTTGCCACAAAATTGGCGACAAACTCTCGGTTGGCGGTACCGGCTTGCGCCTGGTCCGCGTTGTAGATAGGTCCCTGGATCTTGGGTTGCGTACCGTCGGCGGGGTGGATATAGTAGAAGAGCTTCATCAGCAGCATGGATTGCGTCTTGAATCCGGCCTTGTGGTCGTTGTCAGTCACGACAAAGAATACGTCCTGTAGAATTGTGATGAAGAATCGCTGGAAGAAAGCGTTGGCTGTCTGGACGTCGGTCTTCTCGGCGATGTTATTGATCAGCTCCAGGCACATGTTGAGACCAGCTGCCTCAACATCTCGGTTATCATGCTTGAAGGCCCATGAGCACGAGTCGATGACAAACTTGAACTGGTTGTTGTCGAGCTTTAGCAGAGCAGGGAAGCAATGCAGGTTAATAGCTCGCAGAAGGTTGAAGAATTCGACTCGGTGCTCAGGGAACTCGGAAAAGTCCTTGTTGATCATCTCTAGCGTGCACTCGAAGACGTTTTGCATGATCGTGGGAACCTGGTCCTCCATCAATGCCTGTAAGGTTGTTAGTAACCGATCAATAGGACAGACAGAACCTCGAGAAACTGACAGAGAGCTTGGTAATGATGGTAGAGCAGGCCTTGAGAACCTCCGCATCCCGAGCGCCAGGCACGTTGCGGTTGTAGTCGACCAGAACAGAGTCCAGCAGAGGAGGAACCATCTGGGCACGGACGGCTTGAAGATCCTCCGCCTTGTCGACATACACCTCGATGAGCTTAAGGATCTCCTTCTTGATCGTCCGGAGACCTCGGACCTTGGGCATCTTGGTAGCGAGTTCACCTTCAACTGGTTAGCATAAACGCATAGACAAGACTAACGCGTTTCTTACCATCGCGAGCAACTGCCTCAGAAATAAGTGTACTAGTAGCATTATACATCTGGAGCATGTCATGGTAGATGCGGCCGATCTGTGGGTAGAAATAAGACCCCACTGATGAACAAGCTGACACGTTGGTCTTCATGATGTTTCCGATAACCTTGATTGTCTCGGCATCCTGGAGAATAGAAGGATTCATAGTCGCTTGCTTGATAATCTCATCCCAGGCGGCGTTGGGGATGGCCATGAGATCGGAAAGCAGTCTCTCCTGTTGATGCTTGTTCCCCTGGGCGGCCACCATGTAGCCGCAAGCCTCGTAGAAGGTATGGACTTGCTGAGGAGTCAAGTCGCATGTGATCTTGCCCATATTTCTGACGATTTCCTCGATGAAGGGCTCCTGCTCACTAGGCTGGAGAGCAACGAAGTGTCGTCGGCACTGTCGGGCAATCTTGATGAATGTATCGCAAGCCATGTCCTGGACACCTGTTTGAAGACCGATCAGCACTATCAAATACTCAAGTTAGACAGCTCAAAGCTTACCTTCATGAGACTCATGCATGAACTCAAACAGCTTGTTAACCACCGTCTTCAAGAACTTCCAGTGAGCCTTAAGGAAGCGAGGGTACTGTCCGACAATGTACATAATGTTACTGGCGACAACGGCCTTGTTGTCTTTGCCACGCTTCATTTCTGTCAAGCCCAGGAGGTCCTTGATGACGGTAACAAGGAATCTCTTCTCCGTTTCCTCATTCATGGCAAGAGAAATGGAGCCAATGGCCCAACAAAGAACGTTGCAGTTGTGCCAAGACCACTCGGTGCCATCGACCTGCCTGGCCAACTTCTCGGTCATGATGTTCTCTGTGTCAACCACGTCCAAATGTGTCAGATACACCAGACATTCTCGGATTGTCTTGTAAAGCTGGACAGTGTCGCTCTCCTTGACGAACTCGCGAACAATTTCACCCTCGTCGTTCTCAACGATCAAGACTTCCTCGGGACGGACCATCTTCTCGATCATGACAACCCGCAAGTTGGACAGAACTTCGTTATACTTATGCTTCCGAAGGGGGTAGTTGTTCAGAATCGTCGGGTTGGGGGCGCCGCTGCCAGAAATTCCTGCGCCAATGGCCATGAGCGGGTTGACGTCAGTGATGGGAAGCTGCTGCATCTCCTCGTAGAGCTCCTGGACGAGCTTAAGCCAGTAGTCAAGGCAAATCTTGAAAATTTCTCGGTCGTCGATCTGCGATATCCTGATGAGATAGTAGTGGCCGTGAATGAGAAAATCTCGGTTAGGGAGTTTCTCGATGAGCTGTTGCACTGGTCAGAATATGCTCTAGATTGCAGCGATTCCGCATGTTAGTGCAGATACCTACATTCAAGTGCATCCCAAAGAAATTGCAGAGGAAGAGGGCCAGGTTCTGGATAAACTCCTGATCCCTGGAGTTGCTGCTAGGATATGTCGACTTGAGATCGAGGGAAACGGGGATGATTTCGGAAATCGTGGTCAACGTCTCGGTAAACATCTTGACCAGCTGCTCATCATACGAGTTGGGCTGCCCGGGGCCGCCGGTCTGGAGGCCACCAATCTCGGTGAGACACTGCATGGTGACGTTGCGGAACTCGGGGGTCGAGAGGAAACGAGTGCGCAGGGTCTCGATAAGCGGCGTCTCGAAGATGTAACCCAAGGGAATCCAGTTGCAGAATCGGAGGAGGGTCTCGAGAGTCGCCTTGACCAGACTGGGCTGGGTAGCAGTGTTGAGGACCTCCTGGCAGAGGTTGAAGATCTGGGAAAACTCGGCGCACATGGTCTGCTTGAGGTTGCGCGTTTTGGTGGACGTCATCTGCTCGGCGGAGTAGTCGAATACTTCCTCCGAGAGCAGGCGCAGGATGATCATGTTGTTCTCGCAGATGGACAGGTTGGAGTGGCAGGACGAGATAATTTCGTTGATGAAGGTAGGCCAGTTGTGAGGCCATTCCTGCTTGAGAACTGAGACGAGGACGAGGTTGAGCTTGTTGAGCAGGGTCTTTTGCTGGCGCAAAGACTCTTCGGAGCTCGAGCACTGAATGATGAACTGAACGATGAAGTTACGGATTCCTGTTGGTTCAGAAAGAGTCAGCACTGGTGCCGAACAAGCCGGTAATGGGAAGCTATCGCGAAGATCACGAACCTTGACATTGGTCCCGGGGGAGGACCTTCCATCTCGTCATGATGACATTGTCGAGGACCTGCAGACCCAAGTCTATCGAATTTTGTTAGCTATCCCAGCTCCTCACTTCTACAGCTGCGCAGGCCAGGATACAAGAACTGAATAATGAATAGCTCGACTGGGGCGAGGCAAGCTCAAGGCGACGTACACTTGGTTTGAGGATATTGCGCATCGGAGAGGATCTTGTCGACCATGAGCCACGCATCGGGGTCTTCCTTGAACTGAACGACAGTTAGCTTCCAACGGGTTCTTTTTTACATGCGAAGGAGAATGGGGAAGTGCGAACCTGGTTAAGAGCAGCTTGGGCGGCTTTTTGCTACATCATCACGAGAGGGCATCAGCTCTAGTGTCCTCGTTCACGCGCGGGGTCCACGGCCTGCAAAAACCGAGACCCCGGATCACGACCTACCTGCTCTCCGCGCCCCTCGTAGAAGGAGCGGACGAGGTTGTCCAGCTCTTCAATGGAGGCGGCCATGCTGGGGAGTTGGTTCGGGCTCACGGGCGAGTCGTTACGAGGAGGTTTTGGTGGTGGAAGAGGTGGTGGTTTGGTGTTGGTGGGCGGGCAAGGCGAGGCGGGGGAGAGAAGAGATCCAAGCAAAAGGCCAGCCCCAGGCAGACGAGAGGAAAGCACAGAGGGAGGGGGTCGCGCTCTACAACAAGAGACGGGGAGCGATGGGCAGTCGGGGTGAATCGCGATGGCGGGAACGCGTCGCAAAAACCTGCAGGCGGAGGAGAGGGAGGAGAGAGAAGAGGAAGGGAAAAAAGAGGAGAATACAGACTCGGCTTTGGTGGACGTTGCAAAGTGGACGACGTCGGTGAAGTGAGGTGAGGTGGTGGGCTGGGCTCAAACTGGAGTGGGGAGATGGAGAGGTCTCAAGCACTCGCTGTGAATACAGGTACCTTGCAGTGGAGATGCCCCCGCAGCCTGGAGCCTAGCAGCGTCACTCAGTAACCCGAAGCAACCAACCTTCAGCCAGCCCAGCTCTAACCGCCGCCGCTCAGCTCAACCGCCAGCTCGCGGGAGCAGGGAGCGCCGCCAAATGGGATGGCGGGTGGCCAGCGATTGATAGGTTTTGTAATCAGCAGCGGGGCTGCCTCGTCTCATCTGAGGCGCTGTCAAATTGCCGTCACATCCACAAGTATCGGTACTTGCGGGCGATGCTGTCACTGTGGACTGGCCCTCCAAAAAAGCAAGACAAGGCTGCGGCTCATCGGCGAACGGCCCAAACCGTGACGCCGGGATCTGGGTATCAGTACTTGTGACGAGTTCCCAGCCTCCTGGTCAACACTCGATCGATGATCGGGGTTTTGCTCAAGCGAACAACGGGGCATGCCAGTCACCCGCTCTCGTGATGTGATTTGCAAACTGCCCCGATGCGGCTATACGGCTTTACAGCCATGTCTCAAGAAATATCCGACTGCACTCTATTTTTTTTGACTTTGTCTTTTTCGCTGCAGTCCCAGTTCCTCATGACAAGTTGCTGTCCTCATATGCATGCCCTCATTGCATAGGGGTTCTTGCGCATCGCCGTCATTGAAGCAGACCAAAAACATCACCATTGTCTCACAGTACGGCCTCGGCTGTAGCACAAACTGACAACTCACAAAACGCGACCAACCAACACAGCACACGTCTCTAACAATGTACCAATTTTTTTTAAAGGCCGCTCTATCTACAACAGACAATACTCATCCAACACTTTTATCGGCGGCTCTATCGTCTAATCCAAGCGTACATGGCCAGTCTTTTTTCATTTATTTTACTTGTTTATGCCTTGTAGCCGGCCTCAGCCAGGCTGTCCTTCAGCGCATTGAGCGCCTTCTCAATGTCATTTCGGTTGGGGTCCAGCTATGTCACAGATATTAGCGCCTAGGTTACCTCGACTGGGGGATTCCAATGTGATAAAACTTACCGCGCTGACACCCATGTGGCCAAATCGGATGTACTTGGGGGCAATAGCCTTGTGGATGCCACCAGCAAAGACAACGCCCTTGCCAGCCAGCTTGGGCAGGACGTCGGGAGCACCAACACCCTCGGGGAGGTAGATGGCAGTCATGGCGTGAGCCTGGTCCTCAGGCTTGGTCGCGACGACCTTGAGGCCGAGGTCTGCAACAGCCTTCTTGACCTTGTTCGACACCTCGATGTGTCCCTGGAATCGCTCGGCCAGAGGCTTGGCGAGGATCTGGTTCAGGGCAGTGTGCAGGGCGTGGATGAGCTGGGGCGAGGGGGTAGCGAAGTATGAGGGCTTCTTGGCCTCGTAGTTCTTCATGACTACAAGGTGTTAGCAAGAGACATCGTGTCTCATTGAGATATAGGATACTGACTAGGAGTCCAGTTCTTGAACGAAGCAAAGTAGGCGGGGATGGGAGTCTTGCGCTTCTCGAGCGCAGCGGCAACAGCGCGGCCGCTGAAGAAAGAGATGGACAGACCAGCCGGGACACCAATGGCTTTCTGGCTGGCAGTCACAACACCGTCGAGACCCCACTCATCAAAGGCAATCTCCTCACAGGCGACACTGCAGACACCGTCGACGATAACGAGGGTCTCAGGGGAGACACGGCGCACGGTAGCGGCTAGGTTCTTGAGCTCACTGAGAACACCAGTCGAGGTGTCGACATGGGTGACAGTGAGGATCTTGTACTTCTTCTCGGAAAGGGCCTTCTCGATCTCGGGGAGCTGAGGTCGGCCACCAATCTCACCATCGAGCTTGGTGACGTTGGCGCCGTAGGTGGTCAGGCAGTCGGCGAAGCCATCGCCGAAGTAACCAGTGCTGAGGACGAGAGCATTCTCGCCAGCCTCGACGAGGTTAGCGGCGACCAGATCCCAACCCAGGGTACCGGAACCAGAGATGATGAAGGGCTGAGCGGCGGGGTCGGTCGATTGGAAGAGCTTTCGGGTCATGGAGAGGGTCTCGCCGAAGGTGTTGACGAAGCCGGGGCCGACATGGCTCTCACTGCAAGACAATGTCAGCCTGGATGGAGGGACATGTTAGGATGAACCTCAACTATGTCTCACCTGTAGTGGCTCATGGACTGAAGAACGGCATCATCAAACTCGATGGGCCCAGGAATGAGCAGAGTGGCATGAGGGGGTTGCGACGACATTGTGGCGGTAGATGTGGAAAGACGACGAGATTGAGACGACGATGAAGAGGTCAAAGATTGAGCAGAAGAAGAAGCGTTATAAGAAGGTGAAGACAGATGTCGAGAAACAAGAGAGATTCTCCCGGCCGAAGATGATGCGACGGCCGAACGAGTCTTGAAGCCCGCCGACGAGGAGGGGCTGCTCTCGGCGGACAGGTCCGGGCTGCGGGGCACCTTCCCACTTCTCAAGCTCCCCTCCATTGCCGATGCCGATCTGAGTAGGAGCGACCGAGTGGCTGCGCCTGCTCCTCCCCCCACTGCGAGCCGCTGCACGTACGCCAGCTTGACCGGGGGCAATAGTTTTTGCGGTGCCGAGAAGGGGGCACCCACCAGCGAACCTGAGGTAGCAAAGAAACGGAAGAAGGCCGAGAGGTGTTTGCTGGCTCAACGGGGGGCAAGAATGATCGGTTGGCCTTCCGGATCCGGGGTTGCAGACGCCGATGTCGCGTTTCTTCGGGGTTCGGTGCCGCACGTGAATGGGCTTTTTTACGGCGGGTTTTTTGATGGGCAGATTTTGCAGCAGACGAAGCTGATGATGGATTGAAGTGAATTCGAATTGCCTCAGGAGTCGAGGGACCTGGGGGAAAATACGCTGTAGGCACTCTAGCCCCGGAATAGGACCCCCCTGATTCCCCCGTCCCCTCTTTTTTCTTCTTACGGGCAGCGAGAACGAGCTTTGTCAGTCATGGAAGCTGCTGTGGGCCGGTAACGGGCCCGGGGTTTTGGGAGTCCAAGTTCGGGGGTCTCTCGGCATCTTGAACCGACAGTCAAGTTTCCCATAAAGCATCAATCCCACGGGCGTTTCCTCCGAGATATACTGGCTTCAATGGTTGCTCGGCGCAACATGTTGCAAATAGCCAAGCCTGGAGAATCAAGCTACTCTGGTATCTAAATACTGCCATCTGGTACGAAACCCTAGCAGACAAGATACGTCTCTCTTTCCCTATTATGAGATATCCCAGTCACATATAGGGAGGAAAAGAGGCAGACAAAGATTTCGGCAGCTAAAGACTGTAAAGAATAGTCGAGGATCTCTGACAAAGCGATCGAGGTCTTTATTGACCGTAGCCTTGGGCTGCAGAACTCATTGTCTGCCTCTCTTCCTCCCTAAATATGACGAGGATGTCTTACGATAGGTAAAAAGAGAGGTAACCTATCATGCTTTCCCTGAGATAGGCGTATAAGCCCGAGATTTACAGGACAGTACTGTAGATACTGAAATGGTTGGATCGCCAGGCTTGGCTATTTGTAACGTGTTGCGGCGAGTAACCATCGGAACCAGTATATCTAGTGGTGAGTTTACTATCATGAATGGCTCAGACGTACCTCTGCTTCTCCTTGCGGTTCGGGCTCGACGTGGCTGGCTGAGGAGGACGGAAGGGTCCTTAAAGGTCACCGAGGTGAATAGTTTTGGCCAAGTTGATTAAAGAAGAGAGCCCTTGCAGGGATTTTATACTCTTCATATTGGCCAAATGACAGGTGTGTCTATTTAGATAGAGTTGGCCGATGACATCGCGTCGCTAATGCAGCAGTTAACTTACCGAGTTTAATTTGTTGGGTCGGTAGACTTGGGTAACGAGCCTCAAGCACAAAACTTGTTCTGTGAATATATTTTTTCATTGTATCGTATCTTGAGAAGGGATATCTTGTAAAATTGAACAGTTTTGTACAACTGCAGCGCCGTCTTATCAAACCCGTGACGCCCCGAATTACCCTAGTGCCAATTCCGAAATGAGCCCGCCAACATCTTGCTGTCCTTGATTCCTTCACAATTTGTCGATGCTCCCAAACCATCTCTTCAAACTGACCCAACAGGCTCCCAACTTGACAATTAGGCAATGCCCTTGTAGAATTCGAACAGCTTCTCCGCGCCGTCCTTCCACTGTATATCATTCTGCAAATGATGTCCCGCACCCTCGACGAAGCACAACCTCACGCCGCCGTCGCCCTTCTCGGTCCCCGCCTCTCGATAAAACGCCGCTGTCTTCTCCGTCACTGGGACTGTCATGAGCTTGTCCTGTCTACCTGCCATCACGAATACTTTTTCACCGCTCGCACCGCTGTTATGGATGCGCTGGAGGATGCTCGACGCCGACGCGAAGGGGTACATCATGCTGAAAGGCCACATGTAGCTCTCATAGCGATTCATGCGGCGCTGGAAGGGGATGACGGCTGAGAGGGGGAACTTGTCGCCGAAGAAGGCGCGTTGGGTGAGCTTTGGGTGCGAGAGGGGTGAATTGGCGTGCCAGAGGTGGAAGGGCAGGCGGATGGTGAACCACGGGTCCAGTTTCCACCAGTTGACGTACACGCCCATTCTACGAGGTTTGTGTCAGTGTCTGGGCTAGTGGAGAGGAGGCACAATATCGGGGATACTTACGAACCAAAGGCCGGGACGGCTCCCAGCAGCGCGAGGGCCTTGACGTTGACGTGCCCGTCTCCCAGGATGCCCTGGCTCAGACCGCCACCGCTTGAATGGCCGACGAGCATCACTTCACTCTCGTCGCGTGCTTGGACCCATTCAATGACTGCAACAAGGTCTTCGGCGAGTGCGCGACGGGGCGTAGCAAAGACCATACGGAAGTACGAAGGGTGCCATGACTCTCCGTGCCCGCGGAGCGACACGGCGTAGCATTGGGCGCCGTGCGCGGCTAGATACTGCATGTACTCTGTCCATACCCAGGCACCGCCCATGCCACCGTGGCAGAAGACGATGGGAGGACCATTAAGTTTGTCGGTGATGGACGGCGCTTTGGAAAGGACCTCGATGCAGCCCTCGGGCGTGTCTACAAAGTGTCGCTCGAGGCCCTCGGGCACGGGGGCGGGAGGGCCTGAGGGCCGAGTGTAGTAAAGCCACTGGAAGCTGAGATGGAAGTTGAACATTGATGGTGATTATCGGAGGTAAGTTTGAGTAATTGGTGGTAGTGCAAATACTGGTCAATTGCTGTGTTTTGTCTTGAGTTGAGGGGATGGGATGGCATCAAGAGCACCATCCCCTCACTTTATATACGAGCTCTAAAGCTGCGACTTTCAGAATACGGAATAGCTAGCTACACGGTGAGACGAGTCAAAGAATGCCTTCGCCCTCTAAAAAAGCTTCTTGTCACACACGGTGACACTCAGCCTTCAAGCCCATCATCCTTAGTAACAAGCCACAAGCCCATCAGCACGCGCTATGCTACTGTTCCGAGAAATTTCGTATTGGGCCGGGAATGCACAAGGCAGCCCGTCTCAGATCGGGAGAAGCAGGAAGGGACATGTTTATGCCTGGGGGTCTTCCATCACGAGCAACTGCCACGGGGCGTCCGCTGCAAGCCGTAAGCGCTTTTATTCTTGTTTGCGGTTTCATCGGTGAGATCCAAAACAGACTGGTGTGTGTTCAGCTGGAGGTAAGACTTTGTCAGTGGACGGCATGAGTCACTTCAGCTCTTGATCCATTGGAACATTACTTCAAGCCACCAAAAGCAGGGTAATTGAGACAAGTGATGCCTGTTTAGACTGCTGAATCGGAATGTCTTAGTTGCCAATTCTAGCAAGTATTTCTGCCTTGCTGAAGTAGGCATGCATGGTTAACTCTTGCAGATATCTAGCAGCTTTCCACACATTCATCCTAACGCAATCGGGAAGAATAAACGATAGACAGCCTCAAAACTCCGCTGCCAATAACGGCTCTGCATCGTCGGGGTCCAAATTGTTCCCCAGGGCTTCTTTCTCGGGATCCATTGCCTATCCATCTCTCTATCTACCCCGCTCCTCGGGAAGACTACCGTGCATTCAAGATAGCACTAACCAAAGACAGCCACGAGGTTGGTAATGTCAATTTTTAATCCATACAACAATAATAATACTTGATCAAACGTCTTGTTCCCCCCTGCAATTCCCTCTGAAGGTCATGTCAATGTCGACTAGGAGTAACGCCGGAAGACCCAGTACCGCTAGGAAGCGCGCCCCAAAAGCGTAGGTTTTGACTCTACCTCCACCTCGATATGGCTAACGCGTGGGAATAGTTGCATACGATGTCGCGATCAAAAGATCAAGTGCTCTGGCTCTCAGCCTTGCCAGCAGTGTGACAAGAGATCGTTGGCGTGTCAGTTTGACGAAGAGTCTCGCAAAGTCGTTGTTTCGAGGAGGTAGGCTTGAAAGCTAGCCCTGGTCTAAGACTCGACGCTCAAATGTGCCCTTCTAGGTATATCAATAGTCTTCAGGAGAGATTGGCTTCTCTCGAGTACAAGGCAAATCAGCCGGCCTCTCAAAATGTAGTATCCGAGCCCTTGAGAAGTCCTGATTTGGGTGAGCCTGAACCGGATCTACCGAGTTACTCGCATCTTCATATTGACAATTGCAAATAGACGAAAGCATGGCATCATCGGCCGACAACATCACTCCGGACCAAACAATGAAAGACTCAACTGCAGCATCATCGTACGGGCCACCAGATTTGCAGGTGCCTCGAATCGAGGAAGAGGCCAAAGCTCCCCTCATCAACCCCTTGGCTTTTCACACGTATGACTGGGTATCTGGTCCTAAAGGTCAAATAGGTGCGTTTTTAGCCAGTCATCTCTGTCAATTACGGGAGCTTTGATGCTGACCGAGCCTCCAGTTTTCATGGGAACATCATCCAACTGGTCCTTTGGAAGGCGAGTTTTGACCATGACCCACGAGCGCCTCACCGGAACACCATTGCCTCTCCATAATCTACACTTTGGCGGCCTCGATGGCAAAATATATGATCTCAAGTGGGATGGTAATAGACGACTACCACCTGACACACTAGAGCCGACAGCACTCCCTACGCAGGACTTTGCACTCTACCTCATCAACTCTGTCAAGTTCCACTGCAGCTGGCTCTTTAATCTGTTCGAGGAGGATCGCTTCATGGAGCACTTTAGACTCTTTCACGAACGCCCATTAGAGTACTCTCGCGTTGCGTCCCTGTGGTATGTCCATTATCTTCTCGTCTTGGCGTTTGGCAAGGCATTTGTGGTTCAGTCGACCAAGTCGAGACGACCTCCCGGGGGTGAGTTTTTCATGCAAGCCATGAAGCTTATGCCAGACTTTACCTTTTTCGAAGCGGACCCTGTTGAGCAGATGCAAGTCTTGTGCTGCGCTGCCCTCTACTTGCACTGCGTTGACCATCTTACTCAGGCCTACCGCCTTGTAAGTGTGACCCCCCGGACGATAACAATGGAATATGAGCCTGACACTTGTAGATGAGTACAGCACTGCGACTGAGTCTGGAGCATGGCATGCATACGGAGATGCAGTCCCACACCTGTGCCCTAGACGAAACCTATGTACAGAGATGCCGCACCATGTTCTGGACCGTGTACATCCTCGAACGACAGATGGTCTCCCAGATGGGTCTTCCCATAGGCATTGCTGATGAGACTATAAGCACAAGGCTTCCCACTTTTCCGGGTGAGCCTCAAAGATTAGCTGCTTTGAAAATCCAAGTCGACTTTTGTCGGGTGTTGGCAAAGATTGATAATAGTGAGTGCCCCTTCATGCCAAGGTAGGACTATGTTAACAAGTCCCAGCCGTGTATGGGCTTGAAGGGAAGCTCGACAGTCGATATTTGGGTGCTACTCAATCTGTTCTCAGAAGCATAGCCGCTGTAACGGAACAGCTCAACAAGTCTTTTGAAATCCACGCAAACGAAGGAATGGCTGGGATTTCAAGAATGTCGGCGCACTTGCATCTCATGCAACACCAAGTAAGTGTATTTCATTTGATATTTATTCGTGTCAAAGTGTACTAATGCTATTTAGTGCATCATCCTGACCACAAGACCACTCCTCTACACCTTTCTCCTATCGAGGCTCGGGCATCTGGAGGAAGCCTTGATACATTGGCTCCAATCTGAGAGTGTCAAAGGCTTGATAAACATGTGTACCGAATCCGCTCAGCAAATCCTGAGGATGCTGGCCGGCCTTTCGGATCAGGGCTTATTAGGTTGGTTGGGCTTGCAACTTATTCACATCCGGATGATTCTGACCGTTTACATCAGAGACCTTTTTACCGTTCGACCTCAGCGCCGTCTTCACATCGACAATTGTTCTGTTAATGGCAGCCGGAATCGATTCCTCACTGCTCCAAGACCACACCCCATGGTCTCAGCGCGCCTACGCCATATTCGACGAGATGAATTCCCGCGGGAACCTCGTAGCCGGCATGGTCGCATCGGAACTCAAGCAGCTAGATGGCTTACTGAGCAAGTACCTCATTAAAGACGGCGAGCCAAGGCAAATGCCTTCAACACACGGCCGCAACACGCCGCGTGACCTTCACACTGACGATATAGACGCTTCTTCGGAAGCTGTTGCTGGATACCCGCCACCGTTTGATCTCGACTCGACAGAGGACTTTGGATTGGGGTTGAATTATGAGCTGAGTGCTGAGCAGCTGATGAATGTTGCTGATTCCTTGGATATTGACAGTTTGCAGTGGCCGTGGCCTGAGGAGAATCTGGCTGGTGATGAGGGTCAGGAACCTTGAATAGAGTGGACTTTGGCGTTATTTTGGTTTGGGGCAATTTCATGCGGCGCATTAAGAAGCAAAATTGCATACATTAACTGTACAGGTATACTGACGGAGCTTTAGGTAGGTTGGAAACTATGGGGTTTAGGAAATATCATCACGTTTAGCAACTTATGTGCATTGTTATCGATTATGGAAGGGACACATTCTTTCATCAATATCAATTACTTGATAGCCTACACATCTCAGTCCTGTTTCCAAACAACTGTTGGCATTGGCCCTTCTTTTCCATAGATCGGATCATGAACCGGCGTTGGCACGGCCTCACACTTGGCACGCTTCTGGTTCGTAACTTCTACCGAGTCCAGAGCCTCCTCATAGTCCCACGGTTGTTCTCTCGTGTTGGAATCATTCTATGTAGCATGTTAGTCTAAGTTCATCAACGAGACACCCATGACTCACCAAGAAATACCACCCGATGATCTCATAGTCGTCTGCAACATCGGTGACATAATGTGTAACGCCCGCCTATACTCGTCAACAAAGATATTCCAGAGAAATGTAAAACAGTGTCCTACAGGAAATACAAACACGTCGCCCGGGTGAGCTGTGAACTCAACACCCACAGGGTTCCCGTCGGCATCACTTTCCGGGTCGAGAGAAGACTTGCCCAGTCGATAAGTTCCGGTACCCTTCAAGACAGTGTAGGCTTCGTGGGTGTTTGAGTGATAGTGAGGAATTGCCGCCAGTGACTCCTTTGAGATCTTCCAATGTCCCCCCTGAACCCATTCACTGAGTTCAATGGCCTCGTTGGCTCCCTGGGGAGTTCTGTCCACAAGAGCGCCCCTGTACACGATGACGGGCCTCGTTGAGTTAGGAGAGTGTGCTGTGGGAGGGACGGGGAATGTCTCCGCGGATGTCTTGTTAACTACCATGTTGTCGATAATGTTGACCTTCGTCTTCGGAGCAGATAAAGAGATAGCTTATCTGTCAGGTAGGAGATAGGGGATGCAGTATAGGGGAGTTGAGGTTATCTCTAATAAATAATCTGTTAGAAACGATGCCGAAGGAGACCGAGACAACGTGACCTCTCTGACTATCCATATTACCAATCCTTTATTTAAAAGAGGAAAGCATCAGCGAATTTGCGGCGGGGAAACGTGGGGTGCGTTATCTTGTGTTCTCAGAAGCCGTGCCTGTGTTGGCGTAGACTCGGGTAGCGATTCCGATGACGATCCGAGTGGTTGGCCTCAATATGATATCACATGGGGAACACGCACCCCAGAAGAAGGGTGTGGCATTCTGAATAAAGCAAAGGGTACCATTTGAACTTCTAGCTCTTTTCTGGAATCTGTCACTCTATAGATAGAGTTAAGCTAATGAATGGTTGGGTGCAAGGCATCGGATAACTAGTATATGAGTAATCTAACACCGAGACACGTAGGCCTAAGCAAAGGGTTTTACTAATAATAGTCTTGTTTTATCGGCATCAATGGGGAACAGGAGACATTGCTAATATACTCTCTTCGTCACCCGCTATTTATCATAACCTTCCAGCATGTCCATAATGTCGTACCATAATACCTCCGCTGTGTCGACATATGTCGCATACCTTATTCCCTCTGAAGGGCTTGGTAGCTCAGGAAGTAGTCACTGGGGTGTTGGCTTGCACTTAATTTGTACTCTGTTGACATTTATTGGGACTAAGCTGCTGCTTAGAACTTGGACTGCTTCCAGCAAAGGTATTGATAACACCCCATATCTTCTCAACTGAATACACAACGCTCAAACGAAGCTGCTAAAGCCTCTCGAGGTGGTAACTCAATATGCACTCTTGACTACCACAACTGAACATAGGTCAGGAAACGCCTCCACTTGGACATCCTGTAATAATCATCAAGCTGGTTGATCTCCTCGACACCCAAGGTGCGTCGACCAGTTAGCAAGTCAGCAGTGTTGGGATCTCTCCAGGGTGTCCGATAGATGAGTTTGTATCCAAGGGTGAAGCCAAAGATTACAAAGACGCCGATCATGTACTGGAAGAAGTTTTCTGCTGTGAATCCAGTATTGCCCTGACATTTTTGGGTTAGCCATACGTTCTTCTTATCTCTTAGACAAGGGCGACATACCACTGGATCAATACCAGAGTAGATGCAGCAGACAAGCAAGAAGACGGAAACAAGCATCAACCATCCTGGTCCAAGTGGCCAAGCACTAGACTTCCAGGCATAGGTCTCGGAGAATAGCTTGTCATCCTGTGCCTTGAGGGCACAGTGGAAGCGCCAATTGGTAAAGGCGATGATGATCCAGTTGGTGAAAAAGGAAGCACTGGTGATAGAGATCAACCAGTTTAGGACCTTGAGACCTCCAGCTATAATATTGTAAGTATATTAGAATCATCTCATCAGTTGGATGTGAAAACTTACCCGAGAGTTGGATATAGCCTAGAATAACGGCGACGAGACTTGTAATGATCAGTGCAATCCTCGGCCGTCCCTTGCTATCGACTGCAGCAACACGCTCAGAGATGAGACCCTGGTGAGCCATAGTTCTCATGACTCTCGAGGATAGATACACAGATTCGGCGGCGATGGCTAGAACGCCACACATCATGCCAGCGTTGAGAAGCGAAGAGATAAAGGGGATACCGGAATCTTGGACGGCGACAACGAAGGGGGAGGCCGCAACACCGCTTCCACCGAGAAGACGTTCGTCATCAGAAGGTACAAGGATAGTGATAAAGACGACACTGAGCATGTAGATAAAGTTGACTCGGAAAGGGACGAGCTTCGTTGCGTGCGCCATGGAGAAGCGTGGGCTTTCTGCTTCACCTCCCATAATTCCGATGAAGACTTGGTCACCGACGGCCCAGGTTGCAAGAAGAGCGCAATTAGCAAATCCCTAAGAGTGTTAGTTTCATAATATTTATGATAGAGAAGGACCCTTACAGAGAACCCATTTTTGAATGCCGGCAAGTCGGTCCATGTTTCTCCATGATGGACATAGCCATCAGGACCAGCACCCAGAACCAGTGCCAAGGAGAGAGTTATGATGATGAGGAAGAGAAAGATTTTGATGAGAGATGTTACGTATTCGAACCAGGCGAACACCGTATTCGGGAGGAGGAATATGACGAGGCAAGCGACGAGGAAGATGCTGACTTTGATTACTGTTAGTCAAACTTCAGGTAGATTTAGAATAAACACTTACTTATATTATGTTCAAAGTTGAAGTGTTGCCAATGAAAGTTAGTATTAAGCCGAGATGTTATATCCAGGCTATTAAATTCTAACCTTACAAGAGCAGCTTTTATTCTAACTGAGAGGGAAAATAGCCTCTTATTGTGCAGCTAGGCGAGACTAAAAAGTCAAAATTCAGCAACTGTGTCAGCATTGGTTATGATGCTATGATGTGTTAAGATATTGTGTTCTTTGTTGCAGCAGAAGATACCCAAACGAGATA
>JAADYS010002418.1:0-19404 GCA_012931995.1 Fusarium albosuccineum | reverse complement strand
CTGAGGCACCCACATCACAAAGACAATCCAGTCAAGGGATGGGGATCGGATCCCTGGGCTGCTTTTCCTGGTGTTCTCCTGGTATACTCGAGCAGGCAAGTCTCCAGGGAGAGGCATACGGGCTGGCTCGTGTCACGGAGGGCGTCGGGATATCTTGGCTGCTATTCCTGGGCATGCCTCTCTCTCTAGATGACTGACGACTCGGCAGGAAACGCTGCGACTTCCGCCATGGCCAATTGACCCAGACCAAGGCCTTGTCCAAGCGTCAAAAAGGTGGAGGCGCGTCTTCCGCCTGTTCCTTGAATTGACTCTCATGGCGCCTGGCCATGAGGTGGGCATTGGGGAGCCGTGATTAGACGTGGGGCGCGTCTGGTCCATTCATTTCGGGCCCACCTCTCTGGATGCTGGGGGTCGGCACACCTTAATCTCGACACCAACAACCAAAGGCATGATTTTGATGATGGCTTGACAATCTACTCCAAGTCGCCATATGCCGCATGCCGGGACGTCTTTGGGTAAATGAGGCGGGCTAGGCGGGGATGCAGACGTTGCCATTGCTGCAAAGTATCTGTCCAGACTGCTCTTTGATCCGTCTCTCTTTACAAGACATGGCCATGCCCAGGGACAGGCACACACACAATGGATCGAGGTGACCTGACCGAGCCAGCCTATCACAGGGGACGCGCTCGTACAGTACCTGGCAGGGAGGAGGGAACACCAGATGTAGTGGTCATGTATTTACCTACGCTTGCCAGTCTGTGCACCCATAAATCAAACACGCTTCACTCCTTACGGCGCCTCCAGAGATATCAAAGCAAACATTGGGCTCTATCATGAGCTCCATGTGTGTCCGTACATAGGTAGCTTAAACAGCACAGTTTCTGGTTTTCCGTTGCCTCCATCGCCCAGATAGCAACCAGGTCGTAATTGCCGCTCGACGTCCATGTTGCACTTGCCCTCCCTCTTCTCCCGTCGCCTCGTATCCCGTCTAGACCACATCCTCACGTGCAGAGGTACCTGCCTCTAGGTCGAGGTACTGTAATCAATAAACACGCCGAGAATTCCCAACCTTTTTTCTTTTCATCAAAACAACAGATTCCAAGACTTGCGCAGCCACAATCTTGTCGTCCATCTTCATGCTCACCGTCGGACCAAGAGCCATGGCAAGCCAATAATGCGTCGACATCAGCCCTCCCCCTCCGACTAGGAGTTTCTGGGTTTTCTGGTTTCCCGGTCTTGGTGATCCTCGATGCTCAATCCTGGATCCCGCCCCACCAAGCGTCGTAATGCTCTTGTCCCATAACTTACTCCGTACATCCATCGCACACGCCCTCTCGATCGACACACGCCCCTTCTGAAGCACGGCGCTCTGTGTTCCATGCTCGCCTCCCCCTGAGGCTCCTGGTCTGAAGTGGCTTCCAACGGCTGGTGGCTCAATCCAACCTCCCAAGCAGCATTACCCATTGTTACGGTTGGCATTAACAAAACAAGATCAGTACTTTGGGTCGTTGCAGTCTGAGACTGCACCTGATCAAGTAACTTGTTTTACCGATAGGGTGACCATCGTTATCTTTGTCCCAAACACGAAGCATCCACAGCAAGGCCGAATCTATCAGAACCGCAGTACTACTCTACAGTATATACCCAGTAGTCCTGTCTCCAGCGGATTCGATCTTCAGGGGCCGGCTCTGGTTCTCCCGTTCCGCTACTCCGTACACTCAATCACTGCGCCCCTCGTCTAGTGCGTCCAGTTTACTTGTTACAGTAATTCGGCCTCTCTTCTTTCTCGCCGCCCGCTCTCATGACGATTGACGGCGCCTGACATGGTTTCCTTTGGTTAAATGGGTCGCAGAATCATTCCTGATTCACTCTTCCCCATTCCCCCATTTTGCTTGAGACGCTGGAGACGGTTGGCTTAGCCTGTGAAATTTCAATCGTCGTGGCGATCATCAAGCACCGACCGCCCTCACGACCTGCGACAAGCGCACCACCCTGACTAGGCCAGCCTCGGTGGAACATCAGTGGCCAGGAGCTAAGATCTGCCAGCCAAGCAAAGCCAAGAATTAGCCTCAGGTGAAACGAGATGCCCACTTCTTGTGCTGTCATCCCGTCACAACCCAGCCGCGTTGGCTCCCGGCTACCGAGATCCCTATTGTCAGTCAAAAATATTGTATAAATCACCCGTCCCTGCAACTCAGAGACCCTCTTTTCATCTCGAAAATGCGGAGCCTTGAACGTCGAATCCCTCCCAGGCGCTGGGCTTACACTCTATCTCAAAGCCAAGCTCGTCTTGGCTCTGCGAAGTTCACACGGAGCAATAGGAGGGTTGAAGTGACAATCCATTGTTCCAAGTTGGTCAGCAATCCCAATTCGAAGACCTTGGGCTTCCGTCTCAGGGTCCCGTATCGAATATCAAGTTGTGATCGCCACTCCTAGTTTCGTCATGGTTCACTTCTTTGGAAGGTTCTGTGACTAACAAACAGGCTCTCGGAAACCTCTTAATTGGCACTCGTCTCTCATGATGATTATCCCCTCGGAGCCAGCAGTTCATATGGTTTACTACGACGTGGCTCATGCATAGTACGTCATATTAGAGAACATAAGGTCAGCGAGAATCAGTCTCGGGACCCTTTTGCAACGAGATACGACAGAAGATCCTACTTCATTCACGTTACACATGAAGTCTCAGGCCAACTGCACAAATATCCAACCAGACTCGAGTCAACCGGCCACTACGTACGTTTATGTGGGTGCTGACAACGGAAATGGGGTGAGTTTTGAATTTTCTATCATCCAATATTATTTATCAAGAAAGCTTGAAGATATCTTCAACCCCTTGCCAGCTTCCTTTTGCCCGTTCCTCCCAGTAACTGTCCTTCCCGGTCTTGAGCTTCCAGACCTCCTCGCCCTCTGGCGCGTTTTCTACCTTAACAAACCATTTGGGCTTGTATGTCTCCCCGCGGTCCTCTAGATCTCGTCGCCGGCCGCGCTGGGCCTCCTCTAGCGTCTGCTTCATATCCTCGGCGTCGTCAATCTTGCCCTGTTCGTATGCGCGCTGGTCAGGGCGTAGACGACAGTCTGTGGGCGGGAGTTTGCCCTTCTCGACTTCCGTGACCTCGTTGAGACTTGCAGCAAACGTTGTGAAACCGTACGTCTGGGCCGCATTGTCTACCAGCGAACTAACACGCCAAATCTCTTGGCCCCCTCCCTTGCCGGACGTCTTCAAACCACTTGTCCATGTGCCGTTCAAGCCGCTGCCCGTGTTTGCTCCATCAGGACTAAAGATCTCTACACTGACATCTTCAGTGCGTCCACCCCACATGCCCTTGCTCTTGAACTCGACTGCAGCCTTGTGGCCAGTGCTGTCGTTGACAACATGCATCGTGCCCACAGGCTCGACGTACTTTTCGCCCATAACAACATTACGGAGAAACATCGTAGCGATGTTCCATGAGTAAAGCTCCTCGGATCCGTTAGACAAGCGGAGAACAATTCGCACGCGACCGTCGGTCGTAATCTCGGCGCTCTTGCCCCAGAACTTCTGACCGGGCGCAGGTGATTGGGAGAAAGACCAGTTGGATGAATCGGCTTGCATAGCCAGGAGAAGTGGTCGATGTTGGACCTTCTCGACGAGCAGTCTGAAGCCACCAGGGACTTCCTTTTCACCCCGGACAAGCTCAAATGTTTCGCCGAGCAAGGGCGTAAATGGCTTCCTAATCGCACGCTCCTTGGCCCGTCCGCTGCTAAACTGTGATACTGCAAAAGCTGCGACGAACATAAGTCTATCCGTGGGAGACGATTGTCTCGCCGCCTGATTCAGCAGTTGTGCGTATTCTAGCTGCTCTGCGACCTTCTGGCACATCGAAAACGGCTCGTTCGATGTGACGGGCATGCTGATGGTACTGAAATCCTTGCCCACATTCTTCCTAAAAAATGCTATCAGGCTGGGAGCTGGTGCAGCAGCGGGTGGTATCGTCGATCTTCTTGCCACGGCATGGTCAATCGGTAACGGCATAAGACTTTTGGGTTTCGGGGGGAATAGATGGTCAGCATCGTCAAGGTTCGCAGTATCATTCTCCCCAATGGACGACACAGAGGAGTTATCGCGGAATGAGGGTTCGTCATCCGCTTCCCCGTCTGAGTCTGGAGTCTCATCCTCGCTTCCATCGATCTTGAGGACACCAGAGTTGGCATCCTCTGCATCGAAGAACTCGTCAGCCGTCGACACAGTTTCCATGCTCTTTCTCGAGGCGCCGCCCGCAGAGAGGGGCACAGGCATGCGGCGACGTTTGCTGTTGTTGATGAGAGCCGTGAACTCAGACACGACCGAATCGAGATCGGTCAGAAGCGATTGGCAATGATCCTGCAGCGAATTCTCCTCTCGAACCAATCCTTTGGACTGTCTTCTCGAATGACCCGGTCCACTTGCTGAAATTGTTGTAGTCACACCTCCAGGGGCCGGTACTGCGAGTGCAGAAGCTGTAGGTGTGCCGAGCGTAGCCGGGGATAGCGTAGGGGTTCCCGATTTTCGCCTCCAGAACGATCTCCTCTCCGGTGCCGGTGTAAAATACGTGTCGCTGTCATCGACAGCACTTGCGGATCCAGGGGAAAGGTACTGCGGAGTGTTTGCTGGCTTTGCCTGCGTAGCAACCTCCCGCGTCAGACGGCGAAGCGCATCACGAGTCCCGACAACTCGACTAACCAACGCCTCAACCTGTTGCCATTCTCTGTCTTCTTGCGGTGAGGATTGGTTGATGGGCTGCAGGTGTCGAGTGTTGATTTTAGGCTCATTCCTCGCAGGAATGTCGAGTGTTTCCAGCCCTCTCGCTACGCGACTAGCCTTCTCAAGGGCATGGGCCCATTCCTGGAACTCCTTGTCGTTGGGCGCTTTGAGATGCCACACCTCAGCACCTGAGTCTATGCTGATTTCTCGTCGTCGTTCATCCGCGGCGATCGCAGCCAGACTCAGGGGAATGGCACCTCGGAGGGCGGATGACTTAGGGTTGTAATAATATGAGAGTGTACACGTAGAGTAATCGAGAGAGAAGAACCGACGAGCGTAGCCCTGGCCCTTCTTGCGACGTCTCTTGTGAAGAGTTCCAACGTGGTAGTTACTTGAAGAACCACCATCACTCCGACCAGAGACAGAAGTTGCCTTGCCTCCAGCTTTATGGCTGTGAAGACTATCGAATGAGGCGGATGCGACACCATCCAACTTGGGGCTGCTATGGCGTCCGAGACTCGTTTGACTGGCGCCAGCCTTAGGTGCTTGAAGGTTCGGCAAGTGAGACGAGGTCTGAGGCGGCGCTCCCGTCGGATAGGTCAGAACAACAAATGTTGCCGTCTTGGATGTTTGTTTCGAGAAGGTGTTATCGAACACTAGGCCGTACATTCCGCTCTGGCCATGACCGACGTCGAAGGTGCCAATGGACACCTTGTCGGCTTCGCATTTTCCTATCCATTTGACAGAAATGAAGCCCTTGTTCTTTAGCAGGTCCTGCGCGTTCGTGTCCTTCTTGGAGAAACGACTGGTTTTAGTTTCCGAGGTGCCTCGCGTTTCTTCGGCTGCGGCATCGAAATTATCGACGGTTGAGGAAACGAGGGTTGTGGCACCGCTACCAGGGTGTTTAACAAGTCCAAAGTTGCTACCATCGCATAAGCATTATTGCCATATTCAGCGCGTGGAACAGAATCGCGCGCATAGGCGCGAAAGGGTAGGCGCGTACATGGACTTTTTGTGAGGCTGGACGCTCCACGACAGCGTATTTCCTTCGTCGACCTTGACCCAGCGGACGATGTACGACTGGAGGATGTTAGCTGGAAATTCTAGTTGGTAGTCTTGTTCCGCGCATAGTGCGGTATTGGTGCTGCGGGGAGAGCCGTTAACGTGCCTTGCTGTGAACTTCGAGCTGCTCAATGCCCGCCATATTGTGCTATGTGTGGTCGTGGTATCCTCGCGCGGGAATCGAGATTCGGCGTTGGGCAAGATTTGAAGTGAAGGCTTTAAAGAGCTATCGGAAAGCTCGGTCTTGCAGAGTCGGTGTATTCGGGGGACGATATCGCAGTCTTTGGCTAAGGTTCCATGCCGGCCCGCTCGGTCTTGTGAGGGATATGGACAGGTTTTCGGCGGCGGCGGCGGCGGCGGCGGCTGCTTGAAAGATGGCTCGTGATGATGGAGACAGGTTTCGCGGGACACAGAGATTTGTGCAAAGAGGTGGCTGCCAACTTGGACTCGCGCCTGACCGTACTTTAAAGGCGCAGAAGCCAAGAGTCTCGCCTGGAGGCCTGGAGGAAAGCTATACGTGGGCTATACGTGTACAGACAAAGCACGAGGCAGCTACCAACCGACTAATATTCGTCGTCGTGGTGCTTGGAATTGGGCTGAACAGGGGGGAATGGCCGTCCTGGAGGGGTAAAGCGAGCTCGGGCTTCGTTGCTGACGTTGGAAACGTGTGTGCTGGGGTACAGCCACCACGACAAGCCACCGAAGCCACAAGCCCAATCCTCTTCTGGCCGAGTATCGACAGGGCACAGCACGGCCGTGAGGCTGCTTCGCCGTTTCAGGGCGGACGGCTAAAGGGCTGAGTGGCTGGGATAAAATGAGTGAATGGAGGTTGGTGAAAAAGATCCCTGACAAAGGGAGTGGTTTCGGTGGCTGGAGGACGGATGGAATTGGATACACGATGTAATGAGATGTAGAAAGGCGGTGGCTGTTGCAATCAAGGGCGACGAGTGTGAGAAATAGGCATAGCTTCCGAGAAAGAGAATTCTTAGTCGAGAAAACGACGAGCAGATACGAAAATGGAATACGCATCTCCCCTCCCCTCCATGCGAGCAAGTCTGCCTTCTTTGTTACCTGCACAGCCACCGATGTCCTCTTTCTAGAACCCTGCAGTTTCGGCGCTATGACGTTAACCATCGACCTCATCGCGGGCTTGACGGGCGAAATGCGAAGGGCACAGGCGAAGAGGTCCGGCCCGTAGAACGTCCAATTTAGCGCATGGCCCTGTGCCGTGGTAGGTCGCCGTTTGTGAGTTTCGAGTTCCGTGCTCCATGGTTTCGTGTGGCTCCCCTTGCGTCTTCTCCGAGCATATGGAACTCTTGGTTTTCGATTTCGTTCCATTATTGTCTCAATGGCTCGAATAAGTATCCAGAGGCAATACTTGGCTCGAATTCATCTGATGAGCCTGGCACACTGACCGAGTATGCAACATCATATTCCCCAGCCCAGGTGGCTGGCTGGTCAGACAGACCAGGTGTTTGAATTTTTATCGTGGATATCTCGGTTCAAGGAGGTATGCTAGATATTAATTCGAATTGTACCTGGAGGGCCATACATAATGAGCCAACCTCGATAGGAACTGGGCGTTTCCTACTACCCCATCGAGCTCAATGCCTGAAATATCCAAACCATTCCCTTTGTCTATACACAATGCCATGGCAACATTGTGTGACCGATCTAGACAACCTCTGCGTGTCCCCGTGGCGTCAACGCTACCCTGGAGCCAAGTATGGCAGCATATCTTAGCTGTCTATCCTGGCATTTACTAGGTACCTGGCTATGTAACGCAACAAAGATCGAAGTGAAGGTACTGGCTCCCTGACAATAATGGTCGCTTATCGATTCTATTGGGCTCGGCATCTGCGCCATGCAGTGTGTCTGAAAACTGTGAAATTCACGGTGACCTTCATTTCATCCGATCCGCGCATCTACATGCGTGAGTTGATTGATTTTGGATTCCAGTTGCGCAGCATGACCTGGCCATAGCTACGGCGGCCAAGGGTATGGATTCATTAACTGCCTGTTGCACTCATTTTGGGTCTACAGGTCGTTCACCCAACCAAGGCCCCGCCGTTCTTATGAATTCGAGGGCACCGGCTCAGTGATGTGCCCAAGCTAGTTGCCGCCCAGCCATCTTCTTTACATTGGGTAGCTGTACGCATTTCAAGATTGAGAGCCTACCCTGGCGCTGACATCGGCTGCAGGTAAGAATTGCCAACAAATGGGATGGTGTTGCGAATCTCACGATAGAGGGTAGCTAGATATGACTGAGATGACTGCCCGGCGGCACTTGTCGGCCAACATAGGTACCTGGTTCTCACTTACCTCATCACCACTAGCCCTAATTATTACCGTCTTTCCCAAGCAGCACTCGAGCACTTGATAAGTCTCCAACACTGGTTCCTCGTCTGAACCCTGCCTTATCCACGCGATTTGCCCCTGACGCCGTCGTCGAGCCAAGAAGCCAAGGCCTTCGAGACGCTTCAACTGGTGGATGGGCCTAGTCCGTCTCTAGGCCGAGTTGGGATGGCCGGAAGGAACCTTAGGGGACCAGTGGATCACTAAGCAGTCAAAACCCCACTGTGGCTTAGAGGAATCCCTTCTGAAAGCCAGGGACATCTCTGGGGCGATAGGGGGTCCGCAGGGGGTCTATGGGCTTTGGAGGGCTTCCATTCCAATTTTTCCCTTACCTGCCCATTTAGCACCGCTGGAGCGCTCATTCCCCTTTTCTGCATCTGGGAGGCTAGACCCTGTAAAGAAGAGCATGGCAAGTGCACCCGCACCCGCACCCGCACTCACACCTGCACTCGCTCGCTACCGCTTGGACCTGAATCGCACGCAGCAGAGCGCAACGCTGGATCCTCATGTAATAGCGTTCCCTTCTTCGTCTCCATCGATTTTCCCTCCTTCCTCTTCTCATCGTGATTCGTCTTCTCGGTCTCGTGCGCGGCTGAACCGCGACTTCATTCTGGTCCCTCCTTCGCCTGCTTTCCCGTAAATCATTGCTTTTTTGCCTTCATCGCCTTACCCTTGATCCCCTGCTTCCTTCCGCTCGCGGTCGACGACAGCCCCCGTCCCGGCCTCCGGCCTCCGTACCTCGTCCTCCATCTTCCGAGTCCCGATTTTTGTCCTGCGCGAGCTTCGGGGAACGTCTCCCCGCGATCGACTCGACACGGCTACACCTCGAGACGAGTCGCGCTGACCCGGTCCTGCCTCACGGGACCCTCCAAGATCGCATCTGTTCAGACCCCGCCGTCATGTCGGGCATCCTGAGCAAGCGCCAGCAGGCGCGGAACGAGAAAGTTCTCCAGGAACTCGTCCACAATGTCCCGGGCAACAACATGTGCGCCGACTGCCACGCGCGCAACCCAGGTATGCTTCAGATATCCCCAGATGCTGTCAAGAGCGTCGTGTGCTTGGAACATGGATGGTCTCGCTAACAAGGCCTCTAGCCTGGGCATCATGGAGTGTACGCCTTCCTCCCGCAAAGCTCTATATGCCATACCCCTTTCCCCCGAATCCTGAGCTGATGCGACTGTAGTTGGGTGTCTTTCTCTGTATGAGATGCGCTGCGATCCATCGAAAGTTGGGCACGCACATCTCCAAAGTCAAGTCTCTGAGCATGGACAGCTGGTCCAATGAACAAGTCGACGTGAGTAACAGGACTGCACCGGGCACCTGGCCAAAGTGTTGTCAATCCCCTTACACATATCGGTAGAACATGCGAAAGGTTGGGAATGTTGCGTCGAACAACATTTACAACCCCGAACACCGCAAACCGCCCGTCCCCGTCGACGCCGACGAAGCCGACTCGGCCATGGAACGATTCATCCGTCAAAAGTACATGAACAATAATGTCAACGGATCTGGAAAGTCTAGGTCGCCGAATCTGGGCGAGGGGACGCCCCCGCCGCTGCCACCCAAGAATTCGACCAAATTCGGCTTTCGATCGGCCTCGTCCATCTTTCCGCTATCGTCCAAGTCGAAGAAGGAAGCGAAGACGATTGCGGCTGCGCAGGTTGCACGCAGCCCATCCCCAAAACCGCCCAACAAGCCATCCAAGGTGTTCGGCGCCACCCTCGACCTCGATCAGCCCGATGAGATGGAGCAGAAGCTGGCCAGGCTGCAAGACATGGGCTTCCACGATGCCAAGCGGAACGCACTGGTGCTGAAGGGTGTTAACGGCAATCTTGAGCGTGCAATTGAGACTCTCGTACGCTTGGGCGAGGGCGGCGGCCGACCTTCACCTCTTCCCACGCCGTCGCCGCGAGAACAGACCCTACGTACATCACGGTCTTTGACGCCACTGACCCCAGGTTCTGGGGGACTGGGACTTGGTGCTGGTCTGAGTGTTCCAACCCGGTCAGCTACGGACCGACCAACCACTCCATCGAGTGCTTCTACGAACCCCTTTGACAACTTGGGCCCGGCCCAGCCGCAGACTGCACAGTCGACAGGCAGTTTGCAGAACAAGAATCCGTACGGTCAAACGAACCCATTCGGCGCCCCTCCTGTTCAACAGCAGACGGACGCATTTAGTCAGGCTTTCCAGAATATGTCCCTCTCCCCTCAGCAACCTCTATTCCCTCATCATACAGGAGGACCGGCTTCGCAACCAGCTCCGCAGCCTGCAGGATACCAGGCGATGGCTCCTTCAGCGCCCACCACCCCGAACGGCTTCTTGTCCATGGGTTTCAACAACAACATGACATATCCCCAACCACTACAGGCACAATCGACAGGATATAACCCATTCTTCTCGAATGGGGCAAACCCAAACCAGCAGCAGCAACAAGCTCCCAACTCCATCATTTCGGTTAATACGAACCAAGGACAGGCGGGGTACAATCCCTTCACCCGCTCTCCGACCCGAATTGCTTCACCAAGCCTAGGCCAGATTCCCGAGCAAACACAGACTTCTTTCCAGAGCCCGTCGGTGTTCCAGGGCTCCGCTGTGTACCAGAGCCCAGCTCCGATGAACCCCCCAGAAACTGCGACGAACCCCTTCTTCGCAAATGCTGGCCAGCCGGCTACGCAGATGGCTCAACAAGCGTTCGGCCAGCAGAATGCAATTCAACAGTCGCAGTATCAGCCCCAATCAGCGCAGAACCCCTTTGGCCAACAGCCTCTGCCCCAAGCCCAAGCAGTGCAGAACCCATTTGGTCAACAGCCTCAGGCTCCTACACAAGCTGCTCAGAATCCATTTGGCCAACAGCAATTCGGCCAGCAGTTGTTTGGCCAGCAACCACAGCAACAGTTCTACCAACCGCAAAGGCCCGACAAAGCCTCGATCATGGCGCTGTTTAACAACTATCCTCAAGCTGTTCCTCAGATGTCAGATAACGAGCCCTCACGACCGTTCAATCCTGTGACGCAATCGATGCAGCCATCTCAGCCGCCCACCATTCCCGAGAATCAGCCCATCCAAGTACCTATGGTTCCCGTGCAACAGAACCGCAGCGTCTCGCAGCCCCTCTCCCCAAGCACGAATCCTTTTATGAGCAATATCACGTCTTCAGCCGTCGCTGTCAACAACACCCCTACTGCATCGGATCCCTTTGCAGCCAGGAGCAGGGAGAGTATGAACCTGGGGCTGGATCTTGCGTGGACTAATGGTCGGCATAGCCCAGATGCCTTTGCAAGTCTCAGCGCACGACATGCATGAATACACGAGAATGAAGCATGCGTTGGAATACAAGATGTCTAGGATAGTACATATGTGACATGGAATGTGCAGGAAACAACACATGTATGATAGTAATACTAATGTCGGTCTACGGCTGATCAATCCTCATTTGGCGATTAAGGATGGGTTGTCTTGATGGTCGAGTTTCATCTGGGGTGTCTGATGGTACGTCGGACTCGACCACGTCCTGATGCTCCACGAAATACATGGATAGGAGCGACGGTCTTGGAGATAGCGTTGCTGGGAGTGAACAGAGAGCATAGAGGGGATGGCACGAATGATTTCATATTAGAAGGTGTAAAGAGTTCGACTTCTAGAGAGGGAAATTGGGAGAAACGACGTGACTAGAGCTAGTCGATCGCAATGAAGTAATCCATGTTAGACTGATGGCTGCTCCATTCCCTTGTGATGATGACTGGCTTGCAACTTTGTTAACGAGTGTAGTTGAAAGCTCCACAGATGGTCTCCTCACGTGAGGGTCGAGGCAGGCCACGTCAACTCCAGATTTGGCTATCTGACTTGTTGATCTGCAGTTCTGGATGCAGTCACGGAGCAGGACAAGCAAGCATGGATGCTTTGGTGATAGTCTCGGACCGGATACCTTCCCCCGACAGGAAAACGCGGGGTTGGGCCACCACGAAGCTTGACAGTCCACCAATCAACTTACACGACTGGGGCTAGCCTTGGCGCGCTGCCGCGAGACCGAAAGGTGTGCGCGAGTCGAGTCTCACTTGGGAAGGAAATGCCATTGTTCACCGTGTCTTGGGGAAGTTCCGTCAGATGAATCATATTAACAATCATGATAACGAATTGCCACGATTGTGGAGAGTAAGGGTGGGAAAGAGGAGGGCTCCAGACAATTGAGTCATCGTGCCCTGGAATTTTGTGGGATCATGCAAATTGGAAATGCCCATCCTCAACCATGATGCCACTCTGGTGGAGGTTCAGGAGTGCTGTGACGATGCTGTGGCACTGCATGGCGACACACCAACAAGTGCGAATGCGATGGGGCACTGTATCGGTAGGTATCATGCAGCGCGGGAGACAGTTCTAGACTCTTCGGGCGGGGGATCAACCCCAAGTGGCTGACAGACACACACATATAGCGCCTGAGACAGCACGTTGCAGGCGTCTTCAATTCGCCTGTGAAGCGCCTGCTTTGTGCCGCGATATGGAATGGATTGATTTGGTAGGTGGACAAGCGTGGTTTGTCTCATTGTCCTCTGTCATCGTGAGACCAGGCAGAATACTCGGTAGAATTGGATTGGCCATTAGCTGCGTTGGAGACGCACAAAGAACGACGGATCGACACTCGGTAACCAGTAGACCTGGCCATGTGCTACTGTAACCCTCTGGAGGTGTTCGCGTTAGTGCCCGTTTGAGTAGCGCGATAGCGTATGTATGTACCAGCGCTGAGGATACAGGACCTGGGTAGAATGCCTCGAGGTCGAAAAATAATCCGGAATTTTACAGTGGGCACCGTGCCCAAACCAGTCCGTTTTTTTCTGCTGCCCCTCGGTATGCCAAGACCCAAATCAATTGGCACAGTATTTCTTGGGTGTGGTGGCGAATGCCCCGCCACAGCTCAGGTGAGAAGGGCCCACTGGAAAATGCAGCGCACATCCGAGCCCGTGCTGCGTCTTTCCTGCCCCGAGCGGACGCCCCGGAGGTTCAAATTCCCCCTTCCTTCCTCGCTTCCTCTTCCAGCCTGACACATCCTCTCTCGTCTAGACTCACCGCTGCCCAAAACTCGACTCTTCCACCTGTCTTAGCTTTAAAGACACCTCCCGCTCTTGCAAAACGCAAACGACTACTCAACTCAAGGCCAGATTTCCTGAACCACCGTTTTCTCGACAACCCGAACTCTCCAAACAGCCAAAACACCTCTGCGCGAGTCACCGGAAGCCTTCGACTTCTCTGCCGATTCATACCTTGACCCTGTCCACCATCGACACTCAGTCAGCCACCGGTCGAATATCATCAGCAATGGCGCCAATGAAAAACCAAAATTTGAATTGTAGTAGTAATTACGGCGAGGTCGTTGCCCAGAAGGTCAATGTCCTTGCCTCTTGCTACCTCGTCGACTCTGCCGCCAACCTCAAGGGCCTCCACTACTGCACTACCGGGGTTGCAGGTACGCTCTCCCCTCTCCAATATCCCTTTGACGCGATGCTGACGCTCCTCACAGGGGCCGAGTGGTATTCCTGAGGTCCCTTCCTCAGGCCTACCCTCCCCTCCGACAAGTCCCCCCCTCGCCGCACTAACCTCGTCTAACGAGCTCGCCCTTCTGCCCAAGAGCAAGAAGCGCGAGATCCCAGGCCGGCGCCTGGGACGGCGAGGGGGGGCAGCACTTTCGATCAGGGAAGAATGTGAGAGATTCTTCTGTGAGTCCATGAAGACGGCTTTCCACGGTGAGAGGAACCCGTCGATGAATGGCTCCGGCCTGTCTGGTGCTTATTTGCAAACGCCGCCGCCCGATGACCGGCTTCCCGAACATTTTAAGCAGCTCTCTGATGAGAAGCTGCCTGCCTACGGCATCACTGCTTGGCTGGAGATGTGGGACTATGCCGGTGGTGCGAGCTTCCGAGCCTTTGTCGCTGACGATGGAGAGGAGAAGTCCCTTTTCGTCTTCTTTGACATTCAAGGCGTCCTTGGCCGAGACCTGAAAAAGGCGTATGTGACCTTAATCCCTCGATTCTTTGTATTGTGATATTTATGCTGACCCGGTTGATAGTCTCATGGCCCTTATCGAACTGGCCGATGGTCCTCTGGACTGCTCCCACATTGTTACTTGCATTGACAGGCGCATTCCCGTTGATGATGCGCAGTCTCTGTCCAAGAGCCTTCAGTGGGTTGGCTTTGACATGATTACCCTTGATCACTGGGCTCATGACCTCGATGTCACGAGCAAGAGGTGGATGTTGATGGGTATGGAGCTATAGGTGTCATCTTTTCTTCCACGGTGTTTAGGGAGTGGATGCGTTTTCCTTTGGCCTCTCTTATGTCATTTCTGTTCGTTGTGTTTACCAAAATACGGTCTGGAGGCTCGCTCGGCGGTTTGATCTGCTATTCTCGGAAAAGTCTGGTAGCATTCGGGCGTTGAGTTGCAGAAAACCACAATAACCCCAGGGCTTTTGGCGCATCTCTTTTTCGTCGACATGGATTTCGAGGTGTTGGAGCACATGGGTGTACCTGTATCTTTTCTCTCAGGGGCGACGACTTGACGTAGTTTTTACCTGTTAGTTCGGATAATACCAAAGCAATCTTGAAGCACTGTATGGTTTCGTCTATAACGTTTTGAATTGATATATGTAGCCAAGCATCTAAAATCCCTCCTCAAACTGTCTCACCTCAAGCCCTTGCTCTTGTAAGTAATTCTTGACCTGCTTGACCGTATACTCGCCACGGTGGAACATGCCCGCGCCCAGGGCCGCATCGGTTCTGGTCTTTTCAAATACCTCCTGGAAGTGAGCTGGGTTACCGGCGCCGCTTGAAGCGATGACGGGAATCTTGATGGCAGTTTTGACCTGGTCAATAAGCTCGAGATCGAAGCCGCTGTTGGTGCCGTCCTTATCAATGCAATTTAGGAGGATCTCGCCTGCGCCCATAGCCTCGACAGCCTGCACGAGCTCCACGACGTCCATATCGCGCGTCTCGCGGCCGCCCTTGATGGTGCAAGCGTACCAGCAATACTCCTCGTCCTTGGGGCCAGGGAAGCGGGTCTTGATGATGTTGTGACGGGTTGCGTCAGGCTTGGGAACGTAAACTCGCTTGGGGTCGATGCTGACGACGACAGCCTGGTTGCCATAGGCGCGCGAGATCTGCTCAATGGCTGTGTTTCCAAAGAGCTTGCGACCAAGCGAGTAATACTCCTCGGCGGCGAGGACGGCATCGGAGCCGATCGATACCTTGTCGGCGCCGGACTTGAAGTACATGGTAGCAATCTCAAGGGCAGACACCTTTGTGCCGTCCGTGTCCACGGTATCGCGGATACCGCCACCAATGGTGAGGGGCACGAAGACGGTGCGGGATGTCTGGCGGAGGATCTCGAGCATGGGAAGATCGGCAATGGGGCAGTCTCGGAAAGAAGTGATGTTGAGGAAGGTCACTTCGTCGGCGCCAGACTCGTAGTAACGTTTGGCCATCTCAACGGGCTTGCCGAGGTTTCGCACGTTTCGGTCGTCGCTCTTCTCACGGACATCGTACTGGTCTCCCTTTGTAACTACAAGGTCACCTTGATCGTTTGTCCGGACGTCGAGGCAGGCGATGACTCGTCGTGTTAGGCTGTCCTTGAACTCTAGAGCTGCACCGGCAACAGATTCGTCAATGACGGTACCGAGATTCTTCAAGCCTTCGCCAGTGAGGAATGCGCGGATCGTCTTCAGACCAGCGGCTCCAGACTTCTCAGGGTGGAATTGTGTTGCATATATGTTACCCTTGGCAATGGCTCCGATAAAAGTCTCAGCACCGTAGGTGCCGGTTGCCACAGTCCAGCCTTGAGACTCAAGCTCACCCGGCTTGTAGGGGCACTTGTACGAGTGGACATAGTAATATTTGGAGTCAGGCTGGAGGTCGTACATAGCCTTACCAGCAGTGAAGGCATTGTTCCATCCGATGTGTGGGACTGATTTGCTCGAGTCATCGAATCGGTCCAGGACAGCGGGGATGACTCCTAGGCCGGGGACGTCTGGGTCCTCAACGGAGCCCTGGAAGAGAGCTTGTACGCCAACGCAAACACCGAAGAAAGGTTTCCCATCGGAAATGTGTTTGCGAATAGGCTCGAGGTAGCCGGCTTGAGAGAGCTGTGAGAGGCAGTGACCGAAGTGACCGACACCGGGGAGGATGAGTTTCTGGAAGACGAGAATGCGTTAGTCAGGATGATGAGCGAAGTGGTAGACGTAGTCTTGTCGGACCTCTGCCTTGGGAACCTCCTCTGGTGATCGAATCCATTCAACTTCATAGCCAGACTTCTCAATGGCGTTTACCAGGCTTCTGACGTTGCCAGCGACATAGTCTAAGAGGTGAACCGTGGGCATCTTGCCCGATAGATGATGAGAAGGATGCGAAATATGTCGAGGTAGAAATACGGTTCAGATGAGGGGAGAGAAGGCGAAGTTTAAGCTACTAGATCCTTGGATGCGCGGTCTGAGTCAAAATCGTGGTATTTTGATAGAGATAAGTTATGACTGAGTCCAGATCCAATGAGACTCGGCGGCTGCGACTCGAAATTCAAACTGCGATAGCGGGGCAGTCGCGACGCAGCAAAGCTGCCCCGCCTAATCCCTGCATTGGACTTTTTCCAAGGAAGTGCCGCCCTTGACCGACTTGCCGGCCTTCCATTGACAAGCACTGCCAGCTTCAATCCTGTCGCTGCAAGCACCCGAAGCTTCCGCGACTCGACCTTTATCACTGCCCAATCCCTTCCAGCTCTTGTATCCCCGTCTGTGTGAGGGGCAATCTTTCGGGGCGACCCTACGGGGGGATCTTTTCCTGGTGTCCTTCGATGCCGTGAACTTGTCAGCTCGGAAATCTACCCTTCTTCTCGTTCCTCGTGGACATAATGGCCTCCTCGCTCGACGAGACCAGACTCGCCGACGCTCCCGCGGTTCTCAGTATTCAAGAACAACTAGAACGAGACGAGCAAGAAGAGTGGGAGTACGAGTATTCTACCACCGAGAACGAGGTGCGCATGTCCTGCCGTCCAGCAACATTCATCTTGTCCTGACCGGTTTTACCTAGACCTACTACCTGGCTCTCGAGCTTTCGTATCCCGAATTCAAAGACAGACAATCAAGAGTACCTCACCACAGTAGAGGAGGATACTACAAGAACTGGCTGGATCATAACCCTACCCAGACCAGGGGCAGCAATGGCCAGGAGAATCAAGGAGACAATGACGATGACAACGACAACGAACCTTTGCCAGAGCCCGAGGCTGACGACGACGAGCCCGAAATCGACCCCGAACTCAACAACGACAAGGGCAAGGGGGTAGATGCAGGAGAGACGAGGGAGAACGGCGAGAAAACGCAAGATGACACAGAAGACATCCAAATATTGGAGCTGCATTCTCAAAAACCGGTCATCGCGTACAAGGGCCGCGTTTTTGAGGGCCAATGGGCCGAAATAATTGGCACGGAAGCAATCTTTGCGACACGCGACGGCGAAAACTCATTACCTGCTCTACGCCACCTCGACGGGAACGTTGACTTCCTAGGCGCTTGCGCATCTAGAATCACGACGGCAGAGAACGTGGTCAAGCCCAGGGTTTCTAGAGAAGACCCATTGGCAGCTATTCGAGAGGAATGGAACATCCGGATTCCTGTGGGGAAAGACAGGTCAGGGGAACGCGCCCAGCAGACACGGTTCCTGGAGAATCTGATTGCGCTCAAGAAACAGAAAGGTGAGACGGACCATGTCACAGTGTGGGCCAAAGATGGCGAGGGTAAAGATTTTAAGGATAATCGGGACCCTGATTACAAGCCTCGGCGAAGAAGGAGGATGCTGAATGAGGATGGGGAGGAGGTTGTTCCAAAACGTGAACGGCGACGCGCAAGCGGACGCAGAGGTGGACGACCAAGACTACGAGCCGGCCGTGGTCGCGGCCGTAGGGCGATTACGGCAGCACCATCGGCAACGAGAGACTACAGTAGCCCACTTCAGGAAGGGGCTTTGTCGACGCCTACCCCTGGTAGATGGGACGACCTTTACGAGAAGGAGGATGACGGTAGGGACGAAGACGAGGACAACGATGGCCGAAGCGATACGGACGAGGACGGAGACATGTCGATGGCAGATTAGGCGGATAAGGCATTATGATCACATGCCGAAGCCAAGTTTATGCGATATCACAGCACTGATCTGCCGGGGCGATGGACGTCAGACGTCAGACGCATGAGGGAGTTTGAGTCTTGCAACAGGTGCAGATGGCGCCTTGGTTTGAGTAGTGCACTGGGAAGATACAGACATGATTATAACTACCGGCGCATGATATATGATACCCTTGGTGCGCTCTCGCGCCTACAATACACATGGATTGGTCCCCACAATGGCGGTTTTTCTTGTTGTTTACCAGTGGTTAATTTGACCTAATGTGACCATGTGGTGTACAGCAATGGTGATGGTGGACTGGGTGTGAACTACGTTGGATAGGCTAAACTAACAAAGGCACATATGTGATGAATTACAATGGAGTACATGGCGATGAAGACAGAGAGGGTCGCGTCGAGAGCGGCCGGCGATCGTTCAATACGTGCTTTCTGGTTGACGCTGGTGCATGAAGTCGAGCAACATGCTGGCGGTGAAGCACCGAGGCTCGCCAACAAGGCACCCCACGGGTTGTTAGATGAGGTTACTATTGGTAGAGTTAAGCAGGATGGAGGCGATTGAGGGTGGTGACTACATCCTACGTAGAAGCAGTGGCACGCACAGACAGATGCCGACGGGCTCTGGAGCCGCCAGATTTGTGGGACGGTGTCAATGTAGCACGTAAAAGAGTACATCTCGTGGACGAGGGCATAGAGCCTTGGTATTGGTGGTGCGGGGACCGTGTGGCAGCGTTTAGTGACGACGGTTCGTATGATAGAGTCGTTGGACCGAGACCGGGAGATAATGTGAGAGACTGAGATGGAGAGGATGAGGGAGGTATGCTTAATTCATGCTGGCAACAACGGTCTCAACTAAATATTTAGGAGTCTTGTGGTTGGTGGGCTGTCAGGTGGTGTTTCCAGTGACAAGATTGGCTGATGCCACCAAACTTTGTTCCACAAGATACTGCTGCTATCTGGGATAAGATTACAGAGTATCGACTACAGTACCTAGATAGGTCCTGTACTCACTGGTTTCTAGATGAAGATTATCCCCCCCCCGAGGAAAGGACCACTCCTGTGGGTCTAACAATACACGACTCTGATCTTACCACGACTTTAGATCTTAA
>JAADYS010002416.1:0-10174 GCA_012931995.1 Fusarium albosuccineum | reverse complement strand
CTTCTAGCTGACCTCTCGGCCTGACCCCTTTTAGCTAGCTACATCAATATACACACATCCCTTAACAGAACTATCCTCACGTGGATTGTCTCTGCGCGAGACCAACCGCGTCCTGGGCCATAATTGGAACACGACTATGGGCCGCTAGACTATAAGAGACGCGCCAGTGCCAGAGCGACCGTAAGCTCGTGGAGGATCCAAGCCGTCATCTGTATCCCTTCTCCCCGTGAACGTTCCAACAGCACACCCCCCAGTCCATTCCATCGAAGCAACTCAAGATGCCTCCTCCACTCCCAATCCCTGAAAGATCGATGTCTTTCTCCCGCACAGACCCCGAGGTGCAGGTGGAGTACCCCGACCAACTGCCGCCCAGCAAGCCTGTCATCGGCCAAGGAGGGCAGTTCTCCAAGCCGACACTGGCGTCGCTCTCCCTGGAGGGCAAGGTGGTAGTCATCACCGGAGGTGCCAGAGGCCTGGGTCTGGTCATGGGCCAGGGATGTGTTTATTCTGGTGCTAGTCTTGCAATTGTCGACCTGAACAGTGAGTGAAGTTTGCCAAGAATCCACGGTCGCAGCCTGGCTAACCATGTGCAGAGGATGAGGCCAAGTCCCAGGTCAAGGAGCTGATCAATGCCTTCAAGAAGGAGAACCCTGGGAGCACCAAGTAAGTATCCTTTCTACCATTTACATTTTGCTATTGCTGATTCTTGATCCAAGGATTCCCCAAGTCTCTGCCCACTATGCAGACGTCTCAAAGCCAGAATCTGTCGACGAGTGCATTGCCGAGATTCTCGCCCTGCACGGGAAGATCGACGGCCTGGTAACGTCGGCCGGATTCACAGAGAACTTTGACGCCATCAACTACCCCATTGACCGCATGCGCAAGCTATGGGGTGTCAACGTCGACGGCACCTATCTCTTTGCCATCGCTGTTGCGAAGCATCTCATGGAGCGCCAGTCACCTGGTAGCATTGTCTTCATTGGCAGCATGTCAGGTTCAATCGTCAATGTTCCTCAGCCCCAAGCGTAAGCAGTTATTTGTCGCACGAGTCTTGTGTAGATGTTAACCTGAGGACCTGCAGACCCTACAACGCGGCCAAGGCGGCTGTTCGTCACCTTGCTGCCTCGCTGGCCGTAGAGTGGGCTCACGCCGGCATCCGAGTCAACTGCATCTCTCCCGGCTACATGCTAACGGCCTTGTAAGTTTACATCGTGTCCTACTTCTCCGAGCACAGAGTTCTCTGACCATAGACAGGACCAAGAAGATTTTGACAGACAACCCGGAGCTCAACGATACTTGGGTATCCCTCATTCCTCAAGGAAGAATGGGTCAGCCCGAGGACTTGATGGGCCCCGTCACATTTTTGCTCTCTGACGCAGCCTCATACGTTACTGGCGCAGACCTCCGAGTCGATGGAGGTTACACGGTTACATGATCAATGTCCGCGAGAACCATAGAAATGCTGGAGTTGCAAAAAGTTGTAATCATTTTACCCATGTACGAGAGATGAATCTGTTTAATAAAGATGTATGAGTGATGAAGAATACCCCCGAACCTGGGTCGTGCACTGCGGCGTGTGCATTTGTCCATATCGAAGATGATCTCATAAATCACATCTAGGTATCTTATTGCCTCGTGGCCATCGGTTAAACGGCTCAAGCCCACATCTCTGTGTGCTATTCTAGGCTGAGTAGTGGCTTCTGAAGGCTTGTGTACGTTCTGGTATTCTACCAATGGTAGTAGGGATGGCTGTAGAACGACACCGTCCGCGTGGAACCAACGGCAGCCGCAGTACACCAGGGCAACACTTAATCCCGACGATCAACACTACTTCTAACAGACGATAGTTTCCTTGCAGGCCTAGTCTCTTCTCCTTCGTCTACGGAGGTGGTCAATCTGCAGTGACAGAAAGTGACATAACAGCCAGCCCAGCGTCATCAGGCCACGTATCCAGCGTCGAGCTCTGCTATGCATGGCTTCCAGGAAGCGGGGCGGTGGATGCTGGGGAGCCGCGGTTGGTCTTTGATCTGGCCGCGATAAGATCCATCTTGAAGCATGAAACATGCAGACAAGCTGTGTCAAAGCTTGGAGTGTGGAATGCCGCATATGCGGCATGTACAGTATGTGCCCTGCCATTTTGTTCCGGTCGCCAGGAGGGGGCTGTTTTCCATGCACATATGCTCTTGCCTCTTTGTATTTTCTTGGCAGATGGTTTTGGTCACTTGTGAGCTCGTCTTAGCAATATCGCGACTCGGGCCGCCCTGGTTCGATGTGGAAGCTCCCCAGGATTCCAGGAAGTCATGTGAACTCTGTTCTAACTACCGCAACCACGGCAGCACGTGGATTAATGGTAATAGTGCCCCTTTGGAAGTTGTATGACGAAACCGGCAGAGCTTTTCGCCACTATCTACTACTTCGGGCCATGTATGTGTTCGATCTGTGCAAAGAAGAACCTAACAAGAAGCTAACTAAAGAACGCAGGCCCAAAGTGGCCAGTTTTCCTCCAGAAAACTTGGACGCAAAGCTGATGTGGGTCTAAGCCACCTTAGCTTGGAAAACAGCGTTGGTGAGTTTAATCATACCGCTGACAAGACGTCTAGGTAGAAGGCGCAGCTTGATCCAACGAAACCTGTATTGCTGTGACTTGGTTGAGAGTCTACGAAAGATCAATCAAGGTCCCCGTGTTTTGATATGTGCTCGATTCGAGGGCAGTGAAAATTTCGTACATCTCATATTTGTGCCGGAAATGTGATTGATTTACTAGCTATTGAGCGAGAGAGTCGCGCCTCCCTACTGGATCCATTTCTTTCTGCTGTGAGCTCCATATCTGCGACTGATCTAGCAATGCTTGCCTTCAATATGTGGGCATTTCTGTAGTTCTGCTGTAGGGACTACATGAGAACTGTCGAAGGTTGCACTCTGCCTTGGGCAAGAGAAGTAATTTACTGGTTAAATTAAGTCAAAGGCTGCTTGAGGCTATGGAAGAGCCACGAAGAAAATCCTACAGTTTTAAAGGTACTGTTCGAGGTTATTTAGAAGGCCGCGTCTCATGTTCTTTAGCGGCAGCAATCTCTCGCGCCGGGTATAAATTGCCGTCAAGATCCCGCTTCTTAGGCTGGACTTCTTCTCCTTCCAACTCACACTGCCGTTCGACCTTTGCATTTGACCTTAGCTTCTACTAGAGCTTAGCATCAACAACCAGCTCATCCTACGTCATCCTTGACCTCAAGCCAACATCAAGTCGTATCTTGGAAATGTGGCCGGCCATCTTGCTCTCGGGTGTCCTGGCAGCAGGGAATCTCGTTCCGGCACAAGCTAACCCCTTGCCCCGCGAGTCTAGCATTGCCTGGGCCCCCTGCTCCTTGGATATACCAGGAATAGACTGGAATAAAACTGACAAGAGAGTCAGTTGCGGCACGGTCAAGGTCCCTCTTGATTACACGAATCCCAGTTCCGGTCAGACCATCGATATCCAGCTCCTTCGACTCGACTCTCCCAAGAAGGATGTCAAGCGCAGCGTCTTGTTTAATCCCGGGGGACCTGGGGAGTCCGGAGTCGAATCTGTTTTGCATCATGGCTCTCATTATCAGAAGTAAGTCAAAATATCATAGCTTCATGGCCGCTTATCTACGACGAAAATCTCTCCTTACGACTAGTTTACTTACCATGCCATTCTTAGGATCCTTAAAGACAATTTCAACATCATTGGATTTGACCCACGGTAAGCTCTACACGCCCCTATCTATGGTTTACATAAGAATGAAATTGACTTCGGTCTAGTGGAACCGGTCGCACTATTCCATTCCATTGCGGCGAGCCCCGAAATGAGGAAGAACTCAGCCTCACTCCCCTGTTGATCCCAGAGACCAGTGAAGATGACTACTGGCCTGAGCTGAGAGACAAGTATTGGGAAAAGAGTGGCGACGATGCCGGTCGTTGCACTGCGAGACAGAGCGAGACAGGCCGCTTCATCGGTACCGCATTCACTGCCCGAGATATGCTTGCCATCACCGATGCTCTGGGCGAAGATGGCAAGCTTCGGTACTGGGGGTTCTCTTATGGAACTGTTCTGGGCCAGACTTTTGCCGCCATGTTCCCTGAACGGGTTGATCGTATGTTTCTTGATGCGGCTGTACCGGCCGAGGAATACTTCACCAATGCAGTCAGCGAAAGTGCGCAGGACGTCGAAAAGTCCCTCGACAATATTCTGTGGGAGTGCTTCAACGTCAAGGGTCGCAAAGACAAGGACGGCAGAGCCCTATGCCCCCTGGCCGAGCACACCCAACGCTCCGATCAAGTCAAACAATTCTTGGCGGAGGATATCGATAAATGGACGAACATGACGGATCTGCCACGAAAGATTGCTCGAATGGCTCCAGACAAGGACTTGTTCCCATATGGAGGCCCCTCTTATGTTTCCCAGCTGAAGAGCAAAATCATTGACGACCTCAAGAGCGTGGATGGGTATCTACGAGCAGCGAATCGCATCGAGTTGTTCATCGAAGGAGATTTGCTTCAAGCCCTCGGTCTGCGTGAGGCCCTCGGTCTGTTTCCAAAGCCGAGCGGGAACCATGGGAAAGACGCTTTCCAGGGAATTCAGTGCTCTGACTCTCCTTTCCGTGTTTCGGACCCGTATGACTTCTTCTCGCTCATGCAAGATCAACTAGACGAAGGCAGCTTTTCAGACGTCTTTGTGTCTGGGCCGTTGATGTGCGCTCGATGGGGCTTCCATGCTGCCGAGAGTGTCGACCCAAGTCTATTCCGACGCCTTGACGCACATTATAACATCTTATTCGCCAGCAGCGGATACGACCCTGTTGCTCCGCTGGATTTCACCTGGGATGCATCTTCCCGGTTCACAGGAAGTAGAGTTTTGGTTCATAACGGAGTTGGCGTGAGTCCCCTTGCCTTATAACCGATATCATGTTTGAATACTGACTGACTGCCTTTGAACAGCATGGAGTGACCGGACATACCTCTAACTGTACTAACACGGCCATTTCGGAATACTTTTTGACAGGAGACCTGCCAATATACGACACAGTTTGTGAGCCGGATGAGCCCGCCTTTGTTGTTGCCGCTCGGAGAAATAAACAGCAACAGCTCGCTGGTAAGAATGGACAGAATGGAAAGAAGACAAAGGATGGAAAGAAGGGAAAGAATGGTAAGACAGGGCAGAATGGAAAGAAGGAGAAGAACGGATCGAAGGAGCAGGATGGAAAGAAGAAAATGACTGACCAGAAGGAGAAGATCGAGAAGAAGGAAAAGACTGAGAAGAATGGAGAGAAGAAAAAGACTGAGAAGAAGAAGGAGAACTGAAAGTCTCCCGCCTCTGATCTTGAGAGAAAGACGGACAGAGGTTGATGAGGCTCCAGCATGGATGGCATCAACAGATCCGCATTTGTTTTAGTTAGTGCTTGATACCAGATTGTTCTATCTTTTAGTTCGTTCTTGATGCCGAATTGTTTCGTCACTATTATCATCATCGTTGTGATTATTACTACCTGCATGCGTCGTTGTGTCTAAGGCAAATAGTTGATTCGGAAGGGCAATATCCTTTTTGATTGGATCCAATTATCATAATAACTTCCCTTATCGAAAAGGTACACTTCAGAACAAGGTTGTTTCTCATAATCGATGTCAATTATATATGATATATACCTGCTATCTCTATCTAAGCTCAGTCATCTCATCGAGGGCCGGGCTTCCGCAATGACGGAGAACATGCCGTCGAAGCACGTCGAAGCATCGTAGTCAAGGCCAAACCAACCATCTCACTTTTTAATGCGGGCCTTGTGCGGTACTTCCTGCCTTGGGGAAAGGGGGATTGCCGCAACGCCACCCAGGCCGTGCAATGGCAATAGAATAACGCATCGGCCGGAGAGTGGACGGGAAAGTAAATCAATTCGTCATTTCGAATGCTTCCATATGTTTATTATGGGGGGAAATTTCGAGCTATTTGTATGGCGTAGTGAGTTCTATGTCTCTTCTCCAAACCTTTGTTTTACTTAAAGAGACGTAGAAGCGACTCTTGGTTGCCAGTACCGCTCATCTTCAATTGTTAACAGGCAGACTCCGGAGAAGGTGTCAGACGTGTGTGAGATGGGCTATGATTGTACACGTCATTAATCTCGCTGCATGATAAAACCTTGGTTACCGGTGTCTGGAGAATATCACGGGTTTGAAGTGGGTATGGAAACTGTAAATTGGACCCTGCAGTCCTTCTAGTCGTAGCACTGGAAGGACCATGTTATCTCCATCAACTTATCTAGGATGTCATCCAGTGTTACGCTCGTTCTAACTCGACATCCACCACCCACGGAAACTGAAAGCTTCCTTCTCGAGGCCCTTGTATTGAAGCGTTGACGAACAAGGTCTGCTCGCCAGCACGCAGTGGAACCACGTCCTCAGTACAATGGCTCGTGATAAACACCTTCTGTGATGTCAAAGCGTCTGCCAAGGCCTTTTTTCCCTCCACTATCTCGGGCGTATCGAACCCTGCCGGGTTGAGACTCTCCAATGAAGCGATGGTGACCGAATTCTCGTTGTCGATGGCTGTGAAGTGTGTCGGGTTCTCGGGAACTTCTTTTCGCCATGTGATTAGCCTTGCGCCCCAACCCTCGTGGATATGACCGAAACAATGGATTTGTGGCTTTCCGTGAGCGATAGCGCCAAAGAGCTGGGGACACCCAGCCCGATTCTTGGAGTCTGTGCGGTCCAAGATGCCGTGTGGTGGCCCATGGGTGATGGCGACATCGACCGCTGGGATGTTCCACCCATGATCCTGGTCTGGACGGTATGTGAATCCCCAGTTGCTGTTGGACGGTGTATGAGAACTCGCATATACCCTCAAAAGAGCGCCGTTGGAAAGGACAAATTGATGGACCCCCTCGTCTAGATAAGTAATGTCTGGGTCTTTTTGCAACATGGCGCGAGCCTCTCCGAAATCACCAAAATTGGCCTTGATCAGGTCAGGGCTGATGGAAGAGTGGGCGTCACCAATGATCTTCATGAAGGCTGGAGTATCCAAAGTGAAGTCGTGATTGCCGCCGATGACGATCTTCAAGGTAGCCGGTATCGATTTGAGGAGTTTGAGCGCGGCCCGGTATTCATCCAGAGTCGACCCCTCGGTAAGGTCGCCGCAGTGTATGGCGACATCGACAGGCGTGTTTGGCTGGAGATGAGGCGGGAATGCATTGCCATGAGTATCAGAGAGGATTAGAAATCGTGTCTTGATTCTGTTTGATGGTGGCGACATGTTGGGAGAGCGAGGGATTTGGTAACGCAATGAGCAAAGTCCTGAACCAGCTTGTAGAGCGAGGAGAGGTTTCGGAGGCGCAAGAGAGTTAAACCGATGATGTGTTGACTCAGGGAGAGCTTTTATCCCCAGTCTCGACGAGATACCGTTTAATTTAAGGCTTTTATCCTGTCACTATATAAATAGACTTTTCTTACACAACAACAGCGTCCCAACAGACCCAATGCTGCATAATACTGAACCTTAATGAATTCTTCAATTAGGATGACTCTTACATCTAAAGAGGCCACGTTTCCGCTCCTCAAGAGAGGGTAAAAAGGGCTGCCTAACTGCCTGCCTCCTTCCTCAGTTCCTTGCCGTCAACTTCAACCTTGTAACCACACTTATCCTCTTCCATCCCAACCCCGTCACTTACAACGGATCCATAAGCACGATGACGGCGACCACGAGGCTTGCAATCAAGTCCAACAGCCGATATAACAATTGGTACGAGACCGAGGTACTCCGCAGTTTTTATTCTGTAAATGCCCATTTGACAGAGTTAGGTTGCCGCCTGCATCTTTAACCTGGGTCACGTAAAAAAGCCAGCAGACTTTAACTGCGGTCAACAATGACTGAGAGATATTAATCAGCAAACGGGCAGTCTTCCAGCTGTTGAAGAACGATAGTGGACCTTCACATGAGCTCTCATACATTTCTATGCTCCCTGATACCCTTGGTGATGTTAGCACCCCATCTGTAGCGAACTGCTGCAAATTTCCACAACTAGCCAAGCCTATTTAAGCAAGATCCTGTCGACCTAGGCCCATTGGCTTGTGACTGAGACCTAGTTTCACTCTTTAACCCAATCAAGACAGGAAAAGCAAGACAGCCAAGAACGTCATCTAGCCATATCCGCCAACGAGACAGAAGCTCGCCACACCGCTTAAGCAGTGAGAAGCTGAAGAGGTTAGAAAGATCTTAAGAGAATGACCCACAATCGCCTCTAGTACGCCCGTCGAGGGTTAAACAGGGCACCTGTCGAGTTGCTCACCAATATGGCCTAGGTCAAATGCACATCTTGACAGCTCGGGCCGCAGATCTTCCCGCTTTCCCTGACCTTGAACAGCGCCTCACTCGTTCAGCCAGCCACATACTGTACTCACAAACGGGAGGAGACCACCACAGCCTCTAGTCATGTCCCCACATCGGCTTCGATAGCGTCTTGAATGACGTCGGTGCAAATGAGAATCCCTCCCCGCTTCCATCTTCTATTTCATGCCGCCCTGTTCTCGTCTTATTGCTTCAGCTTCTCCCTCCCCCCATCCTTCACCTGCTTAACCCGTCGCTCGAAATACCAATATCATATCACAAGCTGGCCGCTCGCATTGCATTCTTTCATCGGCAAAGATCATCAAAATGGACGTCGCTGCTGTTGAAATCAACGATTCAATGTTCTGCGTACAGCATCTTCAGGAAGTGGTAAGTCCAACCCTTCTTGTCCTTCAAAGTTCTAGACTAAGGTGCGCGATAGTGTGAAGAGTGTGAGGCTGATTTTCGGGAGGAAAACGACGCCTTCTACGGAGTATGAGTTTGATGATTTACCACTGCCTTGAGACCGGGGAACTGACAATTGATCGGAACGACCAGTTCGATAGTTGTGATCGTGATCCTATCAGCGTTCCAGAGACTTCACAGAATGCGGACGGTGTTTATCAGTGCACTCAGCATCAGAGCGCTAGTATGTCTCCTTAATATTCATGCCAGTTCCTTTTAGGATTCAAATCCAGCTGACCGGTATCCGACTCGCAGCGTGCAACCAATGCTTTTCGTGGAAGAAGAAGATTATGAGGGCTAGGCAGGATGCGAAAAAACAGGGCAGAGCGTGATAAGAAAGTTTGGCTCAGTAGTTTCATGACGTAGTTTATACATCCACTCCGATTCAGCCAACTACCCAGCACTCTCGTCTTCTAAATCTTGTCGCCTTCAATACTGTGTACTAGCTTTGTGTCTTGTAAAGCAAAGCGTGAGCTGGCGGAATCATCTACGCTCGGAGCCAGATAGTTCATCGACTCTTGAGCAGAATCTAACGACACCCGTCTGTCCATAGGAGCCTTCGAGACTCGATTGTTTCTAACTCTGTGAACCAGCTGTGTGGTGTAGCTATTCCTTCAGGACCAACTTCCCACGACCCTTGTTCTACCAGATCGACCCACAGGCTGAACATCTCTTGTAGCCGTATACCACACCCTGAGCCCCACGGCCGACTTCCATCGAACCGGATTGGGTTCATGGCTCCGTTATCTGTAACAAGATCCATAGCATCTCCATCTCCTATAGGATATATATCAGAGATGGAAAGAGAGCATAATAGAAGAGTGACAAAGGTAGAGCATAACTAGTAGCTAGGTAGCTAGTATCTAATAGATAACTTTATTAATTCTTAACCCTTTTCTTCTTTTAGTTTAATATAGCCTTTTTATAGCCTTCTTTAAAGATAACTATTAAGCTAGCTTAGTTAAGTTAGCCTAATTAATACCTTATTACTAACTTATTAATAGCTAGATAGCTTAACCTTATAATAGCTTTAATTTATTAAAATAAGCCCCTTAGGCCTATATCTCTATCTTATACTTATAATAAGTTACCTTATTTTATTAGGCCTACCTTTAGGCCTTAAGCTTATAGCTAGTTTATAAAGAGGTCTATATATTTTTATTAATATATAAGTACCTTATTTATTTATAAAAGCCTTATATAAGGGCCTTATTAATTATAAAAAATAATAAGAAAATAGCTTTAATTTATAACGCTTATTTAAGCTCTTTTTTTAAGTATTTAATTTTTACTTTAATCTCTTTTTTTTTTTTTTTTCTTTCTTTTTTTTTTCCTTTCCTTTTTTTTTTTCTTCTTTTTTCTCTTTTTTTTTTTTTTTTT
>JAADYS010002411.1:0-14039 GCA_012931995.1 Fusarium albosuccineum | reverse complement strand
CGGAGACTTAATTTTGGGTCATTTTGGAGGGCTTGAAGGGCAAGAAGAGTATTTGCCTCGATATTTGATTGCGACATACTTGGTGGCGAAGATTTGATTGATGAAGTGGAAAGTTAGATGTAGGAGGAAAAGTGCGCCGCTCGCTTGTCTGCGTCGCTCGCTTATCATGTACGTTAGCCAGGGGCGCAAAAAGAGGGGCTGACGAACAACTGTCTGTATCCGGGTGTTGTACCTTGCAGGCGGCGTGCCAAACAGCACTGTGGCTAGGTTATAATCGGGAAGCCGCACAGCACTGCCTACGAGGGGCTAGTTACTACGCAGCATCGGGTCATTTCTCGCTTCACTGCCCAACTCAAGATCGTCCAGAGTATCATGGTTCAAGGAAGCACCTAGCTGGTGGCGACCCGGGATGGAGCTACAACACCCTTCACATATGCGTAAAGAGAGTGAGTACAGCGACATTCCCTTTCGCGTGGATATCCAAGCTAAACAAGAACTAGCAATTGTAGACTTTCTACTTCACTTTTTCACTATGGTCCTCGAACGACATCAGGTCACGCAGAATATCGGACTCGATCTTGATTCGCTTGCAAAGGGTGTATTTACAGTTCTTCTACTGAACGGGGCTAGAACAAGCCACTTTTTACAGCTGGAGGCAATACTCCAGGTTATGAGGAAGAGAGTACGTGATGTTTCACTAGAGAAGGAATGGCTTGACGAACAGGGTAAGCAAGTGTTCCTCTAAGCCATCCTATGGTAGTCTCACAAGAAGAACAGGCCAGAAAGTTGGTGTTGACATACTTGTGAGTATGGTTGTCGCCGCTGACGACATCGTGCCCCAACAAAGATCGACAGTGCACACGGCGTGCGGTGATCTCCCAAGAAACACCCTACAAGGCATAGCCCAGAAGGCCGCCCGTCACTTGCTCACTATTCACGGCTATCCCTACTCATACAATCAGGCAAGGCCAGATTGCTGGCTCGAGAATATGAATTGGGCAAACAACTGGTATGAAAAGAGTCAGAGTTAGTACCTAACCCTTAGCAACGATTGTGGTAAAAAGAACTAACTCGGTAAGACGCTGTGGATATCATTGAACACACTTTTCGGGAAAGCATTAGACTCAATTGTGTGGTAGGACTAAAGGCAAGCCTTGCAGAAGAGTTGGGTCTACTTGATCCAGCTAGTAGGCGCGCTTTTGAGGAACTGTTGTCTCTCGCCGAGCGTGAGTAATTTCGTTCTCTAATCTACGAGGTGACATTTGACATGGTGATAGAAGAAGAAGAAGAAGCCAGCAGGAGTCAACGACAAGGTGATGCCCTAGCGAGAGCCCGGATGACTTTGATGACTGACTTGGGCATGGCAGATCGTACCGCTTCAACTCCATTGCTAGCAGCCTCACCCCCGGCATCGCCTGTCCGCTCCGACGTGGCTCAACGGAAGAGAGCCTTGCAAGATGGGGACGGTTCGCCTCAACCGAAGCGACGCCGGCATGTTTCAGACAACAATCATTTTCAGCTAGAATTTACGCAAAGGAAACAAGAAGCGCAAATGGTGAAGGCAGCCGTGGTAGATATAGCCCAGAGCGTCAAGGAGGATCTGAGAAGGCAAGGCATGGAAGACGAAATGAAGCAGGTTGCGAGGGTGGAGAGTAACAGTTTGGAGGCGATAATTGCGGTGCGAGACGTTTGCAATGAGTTCATCGCGAAACTAGAGCCGTGGTATCTGTAACGGAAGTAGATTTATTAACTAGATTGGCTCGTTCCTATTGTCAGACAGATATGGCCTCGGTGTGCACTGTAGACACTACTTGCCTGGGCAGGTGATTGTTGTGCAGTGACATTCATAAACGCTGATGGAAAGAAAAGCAGCGCCAATATTTCTCGCCAACCCAACGGTCAAGAGCCGACTGGCCAGGGGTAAGTCTTGGGTCGCCACTCGCCGACTCCGCGCTACCAAACGCATCTGGTTTGTAGACCGACGCTAGCGTTGCTAGTGTACCTCGCTCAAGTTATACGCAGGTTCTAGTCGTCTTTCAACACTTAACCCTAACCCGTAGCTGCAAGATGTGGCATTGCATCATGGGGTCATGTACCATCGACATAAACTCTCTAGCTTCTAAAGATATATATCGCTATTTAAGGGAGTATGCAACCTGACGAGACAGAAGCACGCTGACACGGTTCGCCCACTCTTTGCTCATTCATATCCCTTAGTCCGGCTTTTGATGTTGGTCTATGCATCTTCTTGGGTTAGGACCTCCGTTCCTCTGCTCTGAATCTCCTAGTCTACATGATCAGAGCAAATGACAACAACCGACTTTGGCTCTTTAACCACGTTGCAGTATTGAGTATGTTACCCAGAATATCGACTGTAATTGTCATTGGTCTGCCCTTTCCCGATCCCTTGACTTCCTAGTAACATTTGATAACACACACGGAAGCTAGGTAATTGCTTCTCTGCTTTCCCATCAGCTGCTACTTCTTCCGTCCAAGTTTAACGCATGAACGCGCACTTCATATTACGATACGGCCTTTACTCTACCCCAGAAGATGCTGCTTACTACGAATGCCCAATGAAAGAAAGCAACGGTTTAGCGGCAGCTTATTCAACTCGCTCTGCTATTTGGGCTCGAATGGGCTCGACTGCGAGTCCCCAAAGGACCGAAGGGGCCACTAGCGCCACAAGAGCCGTCTCGAGGGAGAAAGTCACAACCTCATCGGCGTCATGTCGAGCACAGCCAGAATCATTGGCGTTGACAGAAGCCCGCCTGATCATTTTCTTCATCAAGACAAGTACTTGACGTGCCTACCTATCTATGTTGAGTCCCTGGAGGGAGCCCGATCGCGGTCAACCCTCGAGAACTCCTGTAACTCTATCAGGTCCTGAAAACACTACTGGTTCGTTTTGTTAAACTGTTGCAATTATTCCGACAATGCTAGGACTCATTCACGGAGATGGTTGTGACCTCGAACCAGCGAGTCTCGTCCTTGAAGTAGCAGAACGAATCCCAACCGACCTATACCGCCCAGCACAATCACGGCCACCGCCGCAGTCTTCCCTCGATAGCAAACGCTCCCCCTCTCTTACCTTCTGACAGGCCCGATCCCCTATTTGATATCCGAGCTTGCAGTCGATGCAAAACAACGCTCTCACTCGTTTCGTATGTTGAGGGCAGAAGCAAGTTGAAGGCAGAGTGTCTCGCTTGCAGAGTGCGTCGAGATCCAAAATTCAGTCCTATGACCGCGTAAAGCAGCCGTCAGCTTTTCGACTCTTACCAGGTTCGAGCCTGGAACCAACATGATGGCTTTCTCGTTCCGCTTGCCTGCTCTAATCAAGGGTAATATTTCTTGTGTTTGGCCATCAGAATGTCTGCCAAGCCTAGGCCTTGGTGTAGAACCCACGTCTTTAGACTCTGAGCTATCTGACTTTCGTCGCCCTCTTCCCGAGGGCGAGCTCGGTGAGCCACGGTACCCGGTCAACCATACGTTCAATATCAAGACACATCCGCTGCAAGCCCAGATCTGACCGAAATACGACTGCATCACGCATCCATCCATCGCCTTCTCAGTAGTTTCGTGTAAGCTTCTGGGATCGGATTCTTCGGTTGTGGTCGGTCATCTCTAGTCAACCTGATAAGGCCGGGGCGACTGATGAGCAATTGCTTTCGGTCGACCATCGTCGCCTGCGCTGTGCTGGTAAAGGACTTTCGCCGCCATCTCGTCGGCGCAGCGTTTGGGACAACGCAATTATCTACTCCAGTCCCGCGCTCAACCCAAGTCTCGTATACCTTCAAGCGTCACCTACTAGTCCGGTCAGGGAACGCGTGGAACAGGAGTCCTTTCCCCTATCAGAGCCAGTGCCGATGGCGACTTCACTTGCGCCACCTCCAGGATTCGTCGATGTCCATATTGTTGTCAGAAAGTCACGAATGCATGCACATACTGTGTAAAATGGGCCTCTAGCCGAGGCCGTCTTGACGAGGGGAGTCAAGGCCAGGTTTGCCTCATGTGCTCGCGGCCTCTCCCACTTCACGAGCTCATTCGCAAGAATGCCGTGCCCATTCTTGAGCCTATAATTAGATTATCATCCATCCCTGGCCCCTGATTCTCTACTTGGCCCTGACAGCAGCTCATTGTCAACATACGTGCCTGTTGGTAGCCATTGGCTACGATGGGCTCTCCGGTCAAGCACTTCCCAAGCTAAACAGTTAGTCAAAGTAGTCTTTCTGGCTCTCAGTGTGATGAACAGCTCAACTAACCCCACCTCACTGCTCGTGACAATAATCTAGTACATGTTTGGAATGGTACCTGGGATGCTCTTGCCTGTGCTCTTGCCTGAACTGCTTCAGTTTCCCCATGACATCTACGAAGCATCACGCACAGTTTGTTTCTTCACAAACGAGGAGAATCCAAGCTCACTAGCGACATGTTGTGGCCGTACCTCCTTGATTTGATGAGACACGGAGATGCGAGTCGTCGGTTTTATAGCAGTAGTAACGAAGGTCTACTACGTAGCCGAGGGCTTACCGCCATAAATATCACTCGTAATTCACTACCACACCCTGGGTTCTTTGCGTACCTTCAAGTAAAAGGCGCAAGGCAATGCCTAGTCTCTGGATGCTTCATAAATGTTACCGCACGGGCGAGTAACAAGGCCAAGGGTCATAGGACCGGCCAACGTGCAGCTCGAGGCTGTACAGCCAATAGACCACCGTACCAAAAGCCGCGTCCGCACAGCTAGCCAATACACGGTTATGCCAGGCGTATTTATCGACCAGTTAGGTGAGAAGATGGTTCTTCATCAGCCCCTTTTCTGACAAGGCTATACCAAAGAGGCAGCAGCTCTTCAGGTTCGCGCGCCGCATGGACAACCCGTACTAGCCGCAGGTCAAGAGATGCGGGTGGGCTCTTTTACGACGCCAGAGCGTGGGCGTTCTAGTTCATTCAGCAGACAACAACAGATACAATACAATATAGTCTGATCTTATCTTACTGTCGACTGTCGACTGACGACCGACGACCGATTTCCCAGCCTTGCTACAGCGAGAGGGAGCGCCAGGTCAACGATCTTGGTATGAGATTGATGGAGGTGCAAGATGCACGGACGGCAGAATAGCCGCAAGTGCGGCAGGGAACAAAGATCTCCGGGCTGTCATTGGGTCTAGATTGCGTGCTACAGCCACAGGGGAAAAATTACCCCCGAAGCCAGAGGTCGGAAGGATGCCCTGATACGTCTGGCGCCTTGGCCACAAACGCGTGCGTGCATCAGGGGGGCTGTCTTGTCTGTATTCGTAGCCTGTTGTCTCTTCTCCCAGGATGTGAGAGGCTCCTATTACCGCCAAGTAGTCGGCGGGGTGAAGACAACGCCCCGAGCTAGTAGCCATGTCTTAGGTCTGTGACTCATGGTGATAGTCCCGTGGCGCTAGGACCAGCACATCTCGGATGCATATCCGTGTGGCTGCGACCAGTCACAGAGGACTCTCGAGCACCACAGCCCCCGGTTCATGTAACCGTGCGTCTGCACGTTGACGGTCAAGGGTACCCCGTCTGCCTGTGTTGGGCAAGATCTTGAGGCAACCTTAATTGCACGTCAAACGCGGGCGCACACGCTAATGTCAGTAACCCATGCAAGCGGCTGAAGTCGCTGCAGGGCAGCCGAGACCCGTTCTATTGACTGTTCCTTGCCCCTGTTGCTTGTCCTCGGGGTAGCAAAAAACACCGGAATGGCTAAGGTGAGGACCCCGCCAAAACACCACCAAATCGTTCCCGTGTTTTTTTGACACCCCCTAGCTTGTCAAAAGCTCAGAGACGGCATGCGGGGGTGACATTGGACAGTGCAAGTCTGCATGATCCACACAGTCGATTACCCCAGCCGTACATGACCTCATATGCGGTCGCATGGTGGAAAGCGCAACCCAGACCCACCATGTTGACCAGGTACCTTTGGGAAATCCCAACAGTATTCGCGACGAAGTGGAGCCTCTACAAACAAAGTTTTCAAAGTTTTCCGCTGATCCTAGTGTCTCCCGCCTCTCCGCCCCGGCCAAGTCACTGTGATAGAACACTCAGTCATGTCAGCCGCTGGGTCTCATCGTTGGGCTACGACGAACTGATGAATCAGAACCAATTTTTTGAGGCCTTCCATTGCCCTAGCCATGTCCCGGCGGTCTAGCTTCTCACTTAGCTTTGAGCATGCCCCTTGCTCGCAGCACGGGATGTACAAGTCCCCGCACTTGATAAGGCCATACAAGTCGGGCGGGCGATCCTTGCACATCACCCTTCTCATTTTCTCCTGGCAGATCCAGCCCGCAACGGAGGTAATGAGGCTCTGCTGTAGACCCCACCTTGACAGTTCTTGATTGCAGCAAATCGCAGCCGTTGACACTGTACGAGAAAAGAGCGGCAACGACGAAATTGTCGGCGAGGGAAGAGTGTTGCTGCCGAGAACTTGGCTCATGTCAATACCCAGTGGTTCTCTTTGTTCGTCAAGCAGACGGAGGTTTTCATTATTATTATTTTTCTAGGTCCAGCCTTGATCCCTTGATGGTTTACTCCCTGGATGCCTTGCCGCCTTGTGCTGACCAGACGCGCACGCGCGTGTTACCGACACTTCCTATTCTTACGTTTCCAACATTTCCATGGCATATAAAGGAGTGATGTTCCTCGCTGCATGTAGCAAAGGGAGAGTCACACCATCCTCCAAATTCTTTCGGTCCCATTGCCGCTTCGAGCACCATCTTACCCTTCCTGCACAAACCAAGCCTCCATCTTTGTTTAACAGGTTTCTCCAGCCCCAACCGTGCCCGTCGTCGCGGTGACTGCCTCCGCGGTCTCGATCAGCAAAGTAAGCGACCGTGCTTCTTTCTACGAACTCGTCCACGGAAGAAATCGCCGACCGCCTCCATGTACACAAACACACCACTGTCTCAAGACCCCGAGAGTGGTGGGGGAACTGTTGGCGACTACATCAAGTTGTTAATAGTGATCGCATATGAACTACTCCAGTATTTCCCGGACTTTGAGCTAGGTGCTGCTGAGGAGGTCACTATACGAGTCCATTTGAATCCATGCCCGGCAAATATCCACTACCCAGCCACATGCGATGTAAGGCTTTACAATATGAGGTAAGAACCCTCGCTGCTATTTCCGCGAAACAGGATGAGAACTTGGCTCTGCCGTGTACTAAGTCCCCCCACAGAGAGTCGAAAACTATTCTAAAAAAGCGTATCTTAGCTGTTGCCATCCTACGAATGATTCGGAGCTCCTCTCAACATTGGTCCTTGTCTAAATCGGATTCGCTAGAACTTGAACCGATTATCGGTTCGTACGTTGTGGGAAACTTGTTATATATGGCCTCGGAACTCGACCGCGGTAAGTAACAAGGAGATTATTTGACGACCTAGGCTTACTGTCCAGTGTTTTCAACCGCTTCGGATCTTATACACCTGATCACAAGCAGTGACGGAAAAGGCTTGAGAAACAAAACAATGATATTGTTCTGGCGGCTCTTGAAGGCACTGGCTATGGCTATTCTATTGGTCGTTACTTTCCACGTCGCTACTGTCGTACTAGAGGAATTGTTGTCCGCCATACTTGAGCGGTTTTCAACTAGGCCGCGATGGTGATGATATGATTGGCGCTATCTACCAAGGCGGAAAGCTTGACGCGATTAATAGCTGTTGACCCACGATATCGTATCACGACGTCCCGAGATTGAAATACGTTCTGATAATACTTTTGTCATACAATTTTCACCCTAGGTCACTAGCAAAGCCAATGCTGGCATCACTAAAGTCACGGATACTTATGGTGGCTTATCAACGAATGTTTGTAACATCATGCTTCTTATTTCAGTGATGAAGCCTGGCATTCCCAGCTGATTGAAACAATCGCCTCGTACTCGCGCAATTCGGGGGCCGATCGGAACTAGTCGCATATCCACAAACTCCCAAGTCAGTTACATGGAGTGTTGGCAAGATGCTCACTTCTTTATCAAAAGAGAGGTCAGTCGAGGTCAGACAGGCACCCGTCATGGAGAGCCATGTCAAGGCTGTTGGGCGACCCGCTAAGCGGCAACTTACTGTACGATCCTCCAGGCTTTGGCGAGAGCCCCTTACTAGGAGTCGTTCAAGTGGTATTGTGGCAACATGCATCCCCCGGGATGTTGCATTAACGTGATAAAGAGCAACTGGTGCCGAGGGGAACATGATGAAGCATAGAGTAATCCGGTTGGGTTGTGTCGGGGATGTGCAAATACCTAAGAGTCTGGCGGTGTGATGCCTGCATCTTGATGCAGAATAAGCAGCCAGGCACTGCGGCAATGTTACAGCGGAACACCGAGTTGTGAGAGGGGCGGAAATGGAAAACATGACTGGGTTGTAACGTAAGGATACGAAGCCTTGCCGAGTACACTTCTACTTAAGGGTCTCTGGCCCCTTTTTGTGTGAGTGAGATAAGCGTTTCTCTCAATTCATTCTTGTGTGATTCAATGGGTGAACCGATCGCTACTCCTTATATCCGTGGCGGGAAGGTTGAGATCACCAGCTACGAAGCCATCGCAGATGATGCGGTGACCGAGTTACAGGTATGGTTCAAGACTGCCCATGTCGATCCGATCGTCTCCTTCGTTCTCCAGTTGGCTATAAAGAGGACGAGTACAGCAAGAAAGTTACCACGCATCCATAGAAAGTCCCTCGGGTGTCTTGTTGCATGGGCTAATGTTATTCTCGACGTCGGAAAGTCAACCCTCGAGAACTGGAACGACATCTTCTACAACTTCTCTTGGATGCTTGAACTGGTCTTGGGGTCCATGATCTTCGTCCAACCTTCCATGGAGTCAGATCAGGTAATCTATGTCCTCGCGTATTTCAAAGTCTAATAATAACAAGAAGTTGAAGATAATTCTGGCTGTTACACGAATGGCTGGCTGTGGGTACCACGCCGTTCCATCTCAGGGTCGTGCGTGTGGGGAAGGTTTTCCCTTGTTCTACCTTGACAACAGTGGACCCATTAGGGAAACCCTTAACTCTGTATCACTGCGCCACAATTTTGGTAGCCTGTCACGACGACTCAACTACTCAAGTGCGATTCGGGGGTTAGTATGGCTTGGGCAACGAGGGCCTCTTTGTGGTAGACTCGACTATCAACCGTCTAGTCTAGGGACGGGCGGAGCGGAACGGAATATGCGCAGTCCCGTCGCATTCGACTTGCTGTTCTTGCTGCTTAGGGATGAAACCGGGAAAAGGGTAGTTCTTTATTTACAAATAAAAGTTATTGCTTAAGAGAAACTTCTCATGCCCTTCCCACCAATGCCTCGAGGCTCTGGCCCGTTGAGAGAGAATGGCCTACCTCGTTTTTCATATCACTAGAGCTTTTATCCACTGCTCAGAATCCTATCCTCGGCGCTGAGGGGCTGCGGCCAGCGATTGAACGCCGGTAGCACGCTGCGGAAGGACATTTTCCCTGACTGCTCACCTACGGGTGACCCACGCGCGGCCATACCAGAGGCCGACGGGCGTCCCCGACAAAATGGGAGTGGTCTGTCCCTAGAGCTCTCATGCTCGCCGGCCGAGTGCCACTATCGGCCGTTCCGCAAGTTCCCATCAATGCGCATCAAGGCCTGAAACGACGCGGTCTCCCTATCATCAAAGGACGGCTAGCGACACTGTATCAGCATCAGACGAACGGGAGTATCCTCACGGTGGCCTTTGAAGTCTCAACTTCTCAGCTACGATGCTGAGGAACGAAATGACACAAATATCACTAACCGTTTCTTTGCGCCATGCATCAGCATCCTCCGGTCTCCTATCTAGTGTGGTAACTTGGATGTTTGTCCCTGCCTCGCCAGTAGCCGCCGCCCAGTCCCCTAGCCCCCCACTCTCCACGAGCTAGCCGTCACTGTCAATTAAGTTTTGTATCATCAGCCAATCATTCTCAGCCGCAGCCATGAGATTCATCCGTGAAGGGCCACTAGTTCATGTACTGCCTCATGCCAAGTGGTTGCAGCGTAGATTGGTTCAAGAAACTAGACCCCGGGTTACCAGTCCCACGCCCGCACAGCAGCCATGGAGTTCAGGGTCAGCCTTTCATGTAATCACCTCAGAACCCAGATCGTTGCGCCTTCATTCTCTTCCCGTTGAGCAGTAGGGACAGCAGCTTCTCGAGCAGCGAGATCCCTAGGATCACCTAGTTGCTATTGCTGGATCCTTTCTACCACGTCGAAACGTCAACGCGAGACCCAGGTTTACATCTCATCGTCACATGACTCGAGTGACCCCAGCTCTTCTTCATGAAGAAGCCCAGGTTCCGCTCTTTGCTCCGACACATTTTCTCCTGCATCCCACCGAACCTTGATCCAGTAGTCGAGGCCAATGACACGTTCGAAACCAGTACTCATGTGTGATAACATCCAAAACGGACTAGCTAATCTTCGATGACACTTACAAGCGCCATCAGCTCACCAAACCAATACTTGGCTTGTTCACGTTAATGCGCGTACGCGATTGATGTGAAAGTTCACTGAGCTCCGAAGCCTACGCCGTAGATACGACAGGTTAACCACAGACGCATCATTGGGGACCGTTCGTCCGTGTGCACTACTACAGACAACCTCTCCGATATTCTCCAGCCAAGTCTGACGAACCAACACTTTCGGGCCTTGTGGTAACATGACCGTCCTCGATTCGTCCCGCGGCGAGCGCTGGCCAAGGGGACATCCCGCGATCATTGCGCCACAGCTCAAAGATGTGATCGAGGGCAGCCCGTTCAATTGGCGCGTCTGCTCATGGTTGGGCCTTCTGTTTCATTGGCTGGTACAGCCTATCTGGATACTCGTGATAGTGGCGAAGCACAACTCTAAATCGTGATGCCTCACGTCCGCGCTACCGTAATTTGACTCCCTCTAACCAGCTTGGGGTGTGCGACAACCCTTACTGTTTCGTCGTGAGCAGTACTGCGGTTGACACATGCTCTCAGCCGGCATGGTTGTTCCACAAGGCGCGTGGCGTACAGGCATCCCGCTACGGCGGCTGCGCAACGAACGGGCGGGGTTTGCGGACGGCGCTAGCTGATCGTTTGCGAGCATGATGGCGGGGTCATCTATCACAACCATGCCACCCTAGACCGTTCACACCAATCGGTGGCAATCTGTGAATGCAAAAGTTCCTTGAGCGATATTAGTGCACTAAAAACAATCTCTCATACCGAAAGCAGAAGCGATGAGGCACGGTTTTCCAACGGAGCTAGCTAGTAAACCGAACGTATCGATGGAGACTAGGATGATGGTGCGGTGAGCTGAAACGGTATCACTTGCGTTTACCTTGCTCATTAGCCGCGACACCGTTGCGACCCCACCTTACTACGAACATCGTCAACGGTCTCGTATCCTCAATCTTGTTACTCCTACCCGTTCCACAGATATAAATTGACGACAGCCAGCCTGTCAGATTTATTGTTCGGCTGCTTCTCGATAATATCGCGAGAATGCTGAGTGAAGCTTAACACCTAACCCCATAAATCCACCCTGATTAGAGCGTCAACAAAGGAGACACTAGCTGGCCCCTTTCTTTGACTCTCAGCCTTAATATCTCGACGATCCCCGACAGGACGACCGTGCAAAACTATCGTGACGTTCATGGAAAAGATCATTGTCCCTCAGGTCATTCTCACACGACACTTCTCCACAACATGTCCCGATCGAACCCTCCCGGTGCCGTGGGGTCCCGCAAGATTTCGTTCAACGTAAGTGAGCAATATGATATCCAGGATGTAGTAGGAGAGGGCGCGTACGGCGTGGTTTGGTATGTCTTCCGTGGTTATCGTAATCAGCCGCGTGATGGACTATGTACTCACAACTCGACAGCTCCGCCATTCACAAGCCATCTAGCCAAAAGGTGGCCATCAAGAAGATCACTCCGTTTGACCACTCCATGTTTTGTTTAAGAACTCTGCGAGAGATGAAGCTGCTGCGATATTTCAACCACGAGAACATCATTGGCATCCTCGACATTCAGAAGCCCCGGAGTTACGAGTCATTTAACGAAGTCTATCTAATCCAGGTTAGATGCCACTGGCAACAGTATTATGCCGTCAAGTAGAGCATCAATAACTAACAGAGTAACGCAGGAACTGATGGAAATGGACATGCACCGAGTGGTTCGCAATCAGAACCTCTCGGATGATCACTGCCAGTACTTCATCTATCAGACCCTTCGCGCGCTCAAGGCGATGCACTCGGCCAATGTGCTACACCGAGATTTGAAACCTTCCAACCTCCTTCTTAACGCCAACTGCGATCTGAAGGTGTGCGACTTTGGTCTTGCGCGATCGGCGGCTTCACAGGAGGACAACTCGGGCTTCATGACTGAATATGTCGCGACTCGATGGTACCGAGCGCCGGAGATCATGTTGACCTTCAAGGAGTACACCAAGGCCATTGATGTCTGGTCTGTTGGCTGCATCTTGGCCGAGATGCTCAGCGGCAAACCTCTTTTCCCTGGCAAGGATTGTAAGTTGACATTGGATCGAACAAGAATGTCGTGGGATGCTAACGTGCGCTGTAGATCACCACCAGATGACACTAATTCTGGACGTGCTGGGCACACCCACTATGGAAGACTACTATGGAATCAAGTCACGGCGTGCTCGGGAGTACATCCGATCTCTACCCTTCAAGAAGAAGACGCCGTTCCGAACTCTGTTTCCCGAAAAGCCGGACCCAGCTTTGGATCTTCTCGAGAAGCTTCTGGCATTTAACCCCGTTAAGCGCATAACGGTGGAGGAGGCTCTCAAGCACCCTTATCTGGAGCCGTACCATGACCCCGAGGACGAGCCGACGGCGCCCCCAATCCCCGAGGAGTTCTTTGAATTTGACAAGCACAAGAACATCCTGAGCAAGGAGCAGCTGAAGCAGTTGATCTACCAAGAAACCATGACGTAGTGGGATCTAGGAAACCTAAACAGGAAGGAAAATTGGCGCCACGGCATTCGAGCAGGGCCATGGCAACCATGATGGTTGACGGTTTGGCTTGATGGGTGAATAGCACAGGTCTGGGTTCGGAGATGATAGCGAGACGCACAAACACACAAACACACAAACACACAATCACCTCTCTAGTTCAATGCCACACCGCACACATCTGGTACGTGCGCTGGACCCGAAAGGACCACAGCGTGGCTCGAAGAGGGATGCTGACAGTTGGGGTTGGTGCCATAAGATCATTCGACACATTGGAGAGCTTGCAAAGTTGCTCAACTAGGCCCTACGAGAGTCTTGATTCATTTAACGATACTCTTGTTTGAATTGAGTTGAGGTACGAGTCTAGTAAATGCTATTTGTCTTGTTTTTGGATGAGGTGGCTGCCCGTTCTGGGGGTGGATTCAATGTTTGCCGCGTACCTGCCTTTTGCATCTCACGAGAAAGGATTGTGTCGCAGGTCAGGCATTATCTTCATGGCCTCAGGAAACAACTGCCTTAGTAGTCTAGCTGTATGCTTCAAGTAACTCTGCGGGATGGAGTACTCCACAGGACAGACAAGCAGAGACGACAACCAACCAGCACACTGCTGCCGCTTATTTTACCTTGAAGCACACCCTGCGCGACAGGTCGTATTCTTCTTCCCCAAGGTAAGGCTCATTGTTAATCAATATCTGTGTGCGCCATTGCGATATATACCGGTCGGCGCAACAAGCACACAGCTGTTCTAGGCACCTCTGCTGCCACTGATGCCATGCCGTCGAAAAATTGGAAGCGGCGCATCGTTTCACGCCTGCCTAGCGCATTGTTTGCGCTTTTCCCCATTGTTGGACCCCAATGGAACACGAGTAGATTCCAGCCTTCACGTCGTCGATATCGACGTCGTTTGCGCAACCTTGTCCGGCGATATCCGCTTCACTCTTTGACAGCATGTTGGGCGCTCCATCTTTGTATCCCGTATTGAGGGGGTGGATCGGTCGGGTTTGCCAGGCCTGGGAAGCACTGACGCTACAGGCTTGGCGGGCAGGGACGGAGGACATCCAGTGCCTTGAGGAACGAAAGG
>JAADYS010002410.1:0-12659 GCA_012931995.1 Fusarium albosuccineum | reverse complement strand
TTACGCCTGAATAGCAGTTGGCGGGAAGAAATTGCCCGCGGGACGTTAAATATAATATATATACACACACACATGTTTTCAGTCAGAGGTTCTTTCAAATCAAAATAAGGTAGCCAAGGTTAAACTTGTCGTTTTACGATATGACCTCTTTAGTTAAAGACCCGGGATATTGGTCTATTACTGTGGTAGTAGGAATCACTTTCTGATCGGAAAATCATTATGTTTGCACACCTGTCCATTGTTGACTAAACCACCCAAAGTCACACTTGCTGTTGCACCTTTTGTTTAACTTGAACGTGAAAACCCACAGCTCCGGAATGGCATCATGTGTCAATAGTAGGCAGTAGAGAAGGGACCCAAAAGTACCTGCACCATTGCATCCAGAACGCAAAAGCTGGAGAAATCATCTTAAAAAGGAAGCTCAACTCATCGACGGATGATTGGACGACTGTTGCGATTGGTAGCCCAATACGCTGTGCCCACCCTTGATCTGTGCCCCCGGCTCCGTTCTCGCCACCTTCCCTGTTATGATCTAGTGTGGATGCCCGCCTCTCTCCCGCTCCCTGGTCCCCCCCTGTCCGCTTGATGCCGCTGTTTCTATGACGCCGTCCGCTTCTGTCCGCTCGGAATGCCCGGTACTGGCTGGCAATTGACAACAAGCAACTATTTAGGTAGTGTTGGCATAAGTCTTCGCAAGGGACATGATGGTTAACTCATCACGCTGATGGTTGGGACGGTCCTCTTCTGAATGACGTAATCGATCCTAGGATATTTCAGCTGCTGCGTATTTAAGAATGTTGAGAAGTGTTTATATACCTGCTTGGAACCTATTGGGAAGAAAATGACGACAAGATACTCATTGCGATATATCCAAACATCAAATGATTCAGTCAAACATAAAATGACAGTTTCGTTGTTGGCGATTTGCAAACCGTCCCTCTGGAACCATGGCCCATGAGCTGAGCTGAGCCTGAAGACTAAACATTCTAACCTCATACGGCCTAGACTCTGCTTACTGGTAGGGGTCAGATACGACATTGGATCTGCATTGTATGCTCATTTTCTAGCACCTTTGGCCCGGATGAGCCCTCTGATCGAGGATTAATCGGATGTCCCATGACATGTGTTCCACTCAAGGTGGCCATTTGAAGAAAAAGGGCCGAAGGGTAGAGGCCATGCCCATGCAACTATGCGTTGAGCCCTCTGAGAAGCAGGTGCTTGACTGCAACCCAATGGTGAGAACGACCCTTAATTTAGCGGGCAAAACGTCCAAACTGTCATGGCTGCTGACTCACGTGAGCCACTGGGCACTGTCCTGAAATTATCAAGCCTCACGAGTATCAGACACGATTTAGTATAATAATCCAAGGTTCTGCCGTGTATCGAACGACGATCACTCTCGAGAAACATTGCATCCTACTTGGCATACATTCATCAAGATGCGGTACTCTGACTTGGCTTCGTTTTTCCTCTTCAGCGCTGCTCATGCATGGCTTCCTCACGAGCATGAGTTGGAAGCCTTCAACCAAACGGCTCGCTTCGAGCAGCTCGGCAAGCGCTTCAAGCCTTCATTGCCCAACGGCATAACCAAGATCCGTGGTGTCAACTTTGGTGGTAGGCACAAATCTCTGCGTGATGAACCTGCAGAACACTGACTGTTTCCAGGATGGCTCATTTGCGAGCCGTGGCTGCAGAGAAGTGAATGGGAGGACAAGTTGAAATGCGGCAACTCCCTTTCCGAGTTCGACTGCATGCGTGACCATTATACGGGTTCTCAGCGGGAAACCGGCAACCAAAACTTTGAGAATCATTGGAGAGACTGGATCAACCCAGCTACTGTTCAATCCGTTCACGACGTTGGCTTGAACACCATCCGTATCCCCATCGGCTATTGGTCCTTCGTTGATATTGTTGACAAGGCAAGCGAGCCATTTGCCGATGGAAATCGTATGCTGCCTTACCTGGATGCTGTGGTCAAGAAGGCTGCTGATCTCGGGCTCTACGTCATCATTGATCTCCACGGTGCTCCCGGTGGCCAGCAAGAAGATGTCTTCACCGGCCAAAACAACAAGCCGGCTGGTTTCTTTAACGACTACAACTTTGGTCGTGCTGAGAAGTGGCTCTCGTGGATGACGAATCGGATCCACAGCAACTCAGCGTACCGAACTGTTGGCATGATCGAGGTTCTCAATGAGCCTGTTTCTCGTCACGACGGTGGCAACCGTTACCCAGCTCCTGGCCAAGACCCTGGATTGGTGCAGAAGTACTACCCAGGTGCTCTGAAGGCTGTCCGTGATGCCGAATCCGCTCTCAATGTTCCTGACAACAAGAAGCTTCACGTCCAGTTCATGTCAAGCAAATGGGACTCAGGTGATGCCCGCACGTCGGCTGCAGTGGCCAGGGATCCCATCACCGCTTTTGATGACCACAACTACATTGGCTTTGCTCTTGGCAACAATAACGGCGATCAAACCCGGCTCATGCAAAGCGCTTGCCGCGACTCTCGAGTTGTCAGTGGCCAGGACTTTGCCATTACTGGCGAATGGAGCATGACCTCTAATGTTGACTGGCACGACCGTGACTTCTTTAGCAAGTTCTTTACCGCTCAGCAGCAACTCTACGAGAAGCCGGGAATGGATGGCTGGGTGTACTGGACCTGGAAGACTGAGTTGAACGACCCTCGGTGGACCTACTCCCATGCCACCGCTCTCAACTACATCCCGACTGATGCCGCCGGACTGCAGAACAACGTCTTCCGGGAAGTCTGCAACGGTTTCAGGTAGATGGATTCATTGAGAAGCATAGTATTTGACCTGTATATAGTTTACATCTGGACTTCAATGACCAGTTAAGAACTTGGCAGTAGTGCAAAGATTGTATATGAGTTGATTCAGTTGAGCAAGGAGACTTCACCAGCTAGTTTGCCCCGTAGCATGACCACCTGTCAATCCACCGCCAATCATGGCCAAGTTATCCCAGGTCTTCCTCCAGGCAGCATCATGCGCAATGACCAGCCTTGCAACCTATGGACTTCCGTGGCAACCTCACGTAGCCATGTGGTAGAGACAACCGGAATCCAAAACTCGCACTTCTCCCTCCTCAAAATATCTGATCCAGTAGCCCAAGAACTTCGACTGCTGTCCCTATCTCCAGTAATAAGCTGGATATGGGCTAACGACAAATGTATGACGGCTGCAGTGAATCCGGATGTTGATTGAGGTGTGTGCATTCGCTCGACCTCTTGTAATGCAAATCTCCATCGCAGTAAAGCCTGCTGATGGTCGCTTCTCATGTGGGATATCCGAGCCGCTGCAAAGAGTCTGCGCATATGTAGCTGCTGATCGTGGACATTGTCTAGCTCAAAAGGGGTGGCATCTTCTAGTTCCCTGAGCACCAACTCAGAGGCCTCTAACCGGCCGAGGCCCATATTGGCCTCTACTGACGCTAGTAAGATGCGTCGAAAGCCACGTCGCGAGCGATCTGACTCATGAATAGCATCAAGTTCCGGCTGGAGTATTTCGTCAGCTTTGGAGAAGTCATGCATTTCGCAGTATATGTCTGCAAGTCGACCAATCAATATCCGTCTTGAGTTAGAGCGGATTGGTTTCGTCGTATTCAGAGAGAGGAATTGCTCTAGGGAAGCTCTGGCTGCGCTGAAGTCTCCAATTGATTGAAAGTACCGGGCTGCCGTACTCTGAAGCCGGAATGTCACCTCGATATCGAGAGTTGATAGCGGCTGTTCTGCTTCCCACCTATATATGAAGGAGGGCACGTCATTGTCGTAGCACTTGATCTTATTCTCGATCTGGGAAATGTGAAGGCGTCCCTGAAGCGCATGATCCCGCCGAGACGCGGGTTTCGGCCCTCGCCATTCGAAGTCACGTATGTGTGCTTCAGACTTGGCAATATCCCCATCTACACGATGAATTATGCTTTGAAAGAGCACAACTGAAGCATGGAGATAGTATGGCATCGGCTTCCGTAGTAGCCTTTTCGCTTGCTCGACGGCAGCGCGGCGTATGACTACTGAGTCTCTCTCACAAAAATAGAGAATAGACTCAATCACGGGTTTCCTGAGCGAGCTCTGTACTTGATACAAGTTCGTAGCCCTATCCAGTAATGGCCAAACTAGTTCTTTCTGAGACGCTGACCTAGACATCTTATGTAAGTGGTATCTTGACACTTGATGGTTGATTCATACCAATTCGTGTTGCCCTCGTAGCATGGAGGGCAGACAAAGCAAAGCAGCCTCAAGGCCGTGGCCCCAATTTCATCCACGGTTGAACCAAGCAGAACTTGGGAGAAGAATGTCAGCAACTCTTGTGACAGCGAATGAGTGACTGAACCATCATGTAACACATGGCTGGTTACATGTGGGTTGGTAATGGCCTGCTCAAGCTTCCCACTGTCTGATAAAAGACCGACCAGGTCACTTGGCAGACCAAAGTCAACAGCGTTTAAAACTTCCATCTCTCCCTCAGGATTCCACCTTCTCTGTGAAAATTGGACACTTTGCAGAAGCTGATTGGGAATGTTGGAGCCTCCCAGAGCATATAATAGAAGCAATAGCTGATCTGAGGCGGGAACGAACTCGGAATAATCGACAAAGAGATTGTGACATGTCAAAGATGGAGCGAATTCTCACCTTTAGGTTAGCATTTTGGCACGGTAACATAGTTAAGATAACCAACCGTTAAGTTGACTGAGGATCAACCGTTGTACAGCGTGTGTGTAATCTTGGGCCTCGGGGCAGAGAGACTTGAGATGAGTGAAAACCTCTTCATCATCTATGTTTAGATATCGCTCATAGCTATAACATGTGAGTACATATGATGATTGATATAGGGGAATCTTACGTTGAAGGTGGAATGTCTAGTGGAAGCCAGAGGATAGATCCAAAACCCCCAAGCTTTCGAGCAATCTTGATATACTTCCTTCCAGAGTTTCGAATATCTGTAAAGCTTTTTTGTCCTGGAAAAACTCTGGCGATTTGAGGCGGAACCATGTGCGAATCTAGCTTTGATCTGAGGAATACTACGACACAAGCAAGCCGCCGACGTAAATCAGGGTGGACGTGGTTGTCGGGAGCGGTCCAGACGCCCTCGAGGTTATCCCCGAATCTTCTATACAGTTCGTAGATGGGTTCAAGATCAATCTTGTCCACAAAGAAGGCCCTGCTCGTTCGATCATTGATCGATGTAATTCGATACTGGACCTCGCGGGTGAGTGATTTGGACTGAGCCAGAACAGTTCGGAGGTCTTTCAGATGACAGTTCAGACTAGGGATCAGTTCTCTCGCTCGGTTCTCGTCATACTGCTCGGCTAGAAGGCGAACCGCACTACAGATGCAAGTGGCCATTGTGTAGCCGTGAGCACGCCTTTCACGAAAGAAATGTTATGGGCAAAATCTGAGCTGGTCTGAACTCCGCTCCCATGTGGCTGGACTCGTAATCGCGCACTGCCAGGGGTCAGGGAGCCCATGACACCGCCCCGCTTAGCCTGTTATCAATCAATTAGCTCCCCTGGTGGATCCTGCCAAGTCCCATGGGGGTCATTGTCGGTGACTGCTGTGTTGGTGGACGAAAAATTAAGAACCAATGGTGTGGATGACTTATAATGTCTCCGTGCCCTGAGGAAAACCCCCATTCTCTTATCCTCTGACTTTCTCTTCGTGCTACCATGACGCGTCCATTGTCCAACCAACCTGAACGGCATGATCCCGAGTCCGAGTCATCGGATGAGACACCCCTCCTTCAGGGCCAGATCAGTCCATCCCCTCCAACAGAGCCACAAACTGTCTCCTGGGCATCAATTCCGAGGAAAGGGCAGCTGGCCATCATTGTTCTTGCCCGCCTGGCGGAGCCGTTAAGTGAGCGTTCTTTGACGTCTTATCTCTTCTACCAGCTCCAATGGTTCGATCCTTCACTCGACGCCGCAGACATCGCCAAACAGGCCGGATATCTCACTGCTGTATTTGCTGCTGCGCAATGTCTGACATCTATGTGGTGGGGACACGCTGCGGATAACCCTCGCTTGGGTCGCAAGCGCGTCTTAGTGATAGGCTTATGTGGCTCAGCTCTATCTGCTCTGGGCATGGGATTCTCAAAGAGTCTGTCTGCGGCATTCTTCTTTCGTTTTCTCGCTGGCGCCCTCAACGGGAATGTTGGTGTACTTAGAACCATGGTCTCGGAGGTTGTTGCAGATAGACGGTATGCCAAAACTTCGTCAAGAGAAACGCCAATAGAACTGATGCAATCACAGATATCAATCTCGGGCCTTTCTTCTCTTGCCCATGTGCTTCAACGTTGGAGTCATTATTGGACCACTTCTAAGTGGCTTTCTTGCAGATCCTATACATTCATTGCCAGGTCTCGTTGGGCCAGGTTCACCGTTGGGAGGCGCCCACGGAGTCCAATGGCTGAAGAGCTTCCCATATGCCCTTCCCAATCTGCTGTGCTCTACAATTTTGAGCATGGCAGCTCTTGGGATCATCTTGGGACTTGATGAGACACATCCACAATTGCGACATCGACCTGACCCTGGACGGAGACTCGGCAAGCTCATGGTGCGTAAGATTCTGAGACGCAAGACCTCAGAGTACACATACGAACCTATTTGCAATAGCACCCCATCGACCTCACTCGAAGAGCTTCTAGACAATGAGACTGGTGAGCCTGTAGTGTCCAAGTCTGAGGACATAGTACGGGCTCCGCTCCGCTCCGTTTTGACGAGAAACGTCTGCATGAACATGGCTCAACGCTTTCTACAGTCATTGCATGTCTCTGCATTCAACTCCATCTTCTTTAGTCTTCTCCCAGCCCCAAAAGCCGGAGACAAAACCTTCCATCTGCCCTTTCGGTTTACTGGCGGCCTTGGACTTTCTAGTGAGAAGATGGGATTTGCCAACACAACGATCGGGATGATTGGAATACCGCTGCAGCTGCTTCTCTACCCAAAACTTATCGGCAGCTTGGGTGTTCGAAACTCATATCGCATCTTTCTGCCACTTAGCATCCTCGCCTACTTCTCGCTACCCTATCTGGTCCTTCTGCCTGATGATACCGTTTTGATCTGGACATGTCTATCAATCGTGCTGACAATGAACGTCATGTCCCGAACATTTGTCAACCCGGCGACTATGATGCTAGTCAACGCCTCGGCACCTAGTCCAAATTTACTGGGGACAGTTCACGGCCTAGCGTCGAGTATATCGAGTGCTGGACGGATCATGGGGCCAACGGTGGGTGGTTTGGTGCTCGGTTGGGGCCTCGCTCATAATCTTGTTGGTTTGCCTTTGTGGTTGCTGGGGGTTGTGGCAGTGGCTAATTGGGTTATTCTCTGGTGGGTTGAAGACGTGAAGCTGTCTGATTGAACTCATTATCCTACGATCTTATGTGCCTGGAACCCAGGAACATGGGTGTTCTTGGGGTAGGTTAGCATTTAACAAAACTTGATCCAAGTCTGAAAGGGTACCACATCGCCTCAATAAATTTAAGTACTTGAGTTTCCCTATGGGTACTTTCAGAGTACGTACAAGTTACTTCTTTACCAGGATTGGGACGTTTTTGTGAAAAAGTAGAGGAGTTAAGGTGTCTGAATCGATTGATTCGAGACAGTAATTTGTCGCCTTAAATCCGTGTTACCGTATCCTGCTTGGCAGAGAAATGTCCGAGTTCGCTAAGCTGGGAACTACTATATGGGCGACTGGATGCATTCACATATCTAGAGCTAGTAGGTCCGTTATCGGATCATTGTTCAGACTTTACATTTTGCTTGTTCTATCCCTGAAGGCTAGGCTTCTCACTGTGAAAAATCCGAGTGGGCCTGCATCCTTGTACTAGGGTGATGGCAGGGGTCTTCTTCTCAATGTGAGAGAATTGCAGTTTTAACACCCCTGCCCCAGTGGTATTATCCACTTTTATTATCAGATCAACTTGGCTTACCGTTCCTGGGAGCATCGATCTTCTGACCCTACCTGCAGTCAATGCATCCGCTGTGCGTTTTCGTGGAAAGCGGATCAGGACCAGAAGCGAGAAGCCCTTTAGTGGGCTTGCACCCTACCTCATTGCCGAAATGTTGTCTTATCAATCAGATCTTGTTGGCATAACCCGTTTCTCACCTCCCCTAGTTTCTCGTACCAAGGATGAACAACATGAGAGTTCTCAAGCCCCCGAGCGACAAGCAACTCAGTAACGAGAAAGCTTTAACGATTTATGGAGCCTTTCTTTTTTGTTTTATTCTTTTTGTTTTTGCAGCTCGCTGCTTGGATACGCTTTGCAACAACACACCCTGCTCAGGGGAAACATGGAGATTACGAGCTACTTGTCAGGAAGCATGTATCGGTGCTTTTCGGTATGCATGGAAACTTGCTAGATGAGTCAATTACATGCTGATAGATTCGAAGAAAGCTGCGCAGACGTGCAGATTTGGCATGTTTTGACCGACCATCCTTTGGACTTATTGTGGTGGTCGGCATATATCTCGCTAGCAATGCTATTCTTTCCTCGAATATTCTTACCACTTATCGAGTAAACCACTGGGCCTCAAGATTTGGATGGTAACCTTATTGTGTTTTGTGGTTCCAAACTGTAATTGACATAACCCCAGGCTAGGAGCTACGAACATGGCGTTGTGTGTGTTTTTCGCATTGAAGAACACACCATTGGCACTCGTGGGCGATATATCACATGCCGAGCTCAATTAAATCCACAGAATAGTGGGATATATGACTGTGCTCCTAGTCGTTCTCCACGGTATCCTCTACACGCTTCATTTTGGTCGCCAGGGCCGCTGGTCGACACTGGTAGAAGAAGGCAACTTGCAAGGCCTCGGTTCTGGTCTTTGTATGTTGGTACCTATTACTGATGGGTGTTTTTAGACACCAGGGATACGAAGTCTTTTACGCTAGTCACGTTGCTGGTTCCGTGGCTGCTATTGTTCTAACTGCATTTCACAGACCAGATTGGACAAAGAAGCTTCCAGTTGTGATGCTTTTCATTGCCAGGATATGGACACTAGATCGTGTTATTCGGACTGCGAGAATGTGCGCCAATCTTTTAAATAATTATGCTACGATTTATCTATTTCTAGACGGGATAATACGGTTACTTCTATAAAAGCCACGGCCTGAAGTCGCTTTACCTGGATTATACTGCTCTTTGTGGATTCTAAGTATTCGTTTCAAGCTCATCCGTTTACTATCGTTAGCAATGGACCAGGTGTTAGAGCTTGTGATAGAGGCATAAGAGGGCTTTACTAAGGCCCTTTATACCTTTGCGATCCTCCATCCTGGGGTTACTGTCTGGGCGTCGGCAGATGGGCCATATAACTCATTACCAGACATGAGTCACTATGACAGACTGATTTTGATTTCGGGTGGAAGCGGGGGTGCCTTTACTTTCGGTCTCATGAGCCGCATATTGGAGCACTCTGAAAGGACTAAACCTTTATCTATCGACTTTTTTTGGGCCGTGAAGAGCATAGGTGCGTCGAAAATTCAGGACATATGGTGGCTATTTTAACGATATGATAGATCATTTGAGTTGGTTCGGCCACCATTTGCACAAGTTGGTGAGTGCTGATCTAACTTTGAATGTGACTATATATATCACCCGCCACGAATTTAGAAGACAGGAAAACACTACGGTGGATGAATCTTCTGAGTCGGCATTGAGGGAAAATAATATGGAAAGCCAGCTATTAGCTCGGGGACACACGTCGAACTATGGAGGGACCATCTCGGAAGTCGACACCGAATATGGCTTACTCGACGAAGCGACTTACGAGTCTTTGAAGTCTACTACAAACTTCAGATTTGAGAAGATGAACGCCCAAGAAGTTATATCCGAAGCGATACATGCATCTCGGAGTCACCAGCGGGTTCTTGTCGCAGCTTGTGGGCCAAAGTCACTCACAGACGCCCTGAGAGATTCAGTAGATAACAATTGGCAAGACGAGCTAGACCTTTGTATAGATTTTCACTACGAAGACTTTAGTGTCTGAACTAGGATAAACATTCAATCCCGAAATCGGCGATGGAATCCCATCTTGCGCCCATGACCCTCTGGACCCTTTTCGCTTTAGTCGGATCACCGTCCCACCGCTCTCATACGATGCTACCCACCATTCCTGCTAACAAGGGTACCCTTGTGGATAATATTGATGGCGCCTTGGCACATCCAGTAGCCGGGAACGTCGGTGGATACTGACGGGGGACGGAGCAGGACATTCAGAAGCACGGGCTTGGCAAATGATCAGATAAGATGGATAAAACCCGTCGGTTTGGCACTCTTGTTCGAAATTCCTTCCCATCAAACTCCCTTCTGATTTCAATCTTGTTAAAGATTACCGTTGTGATTTATCATGGCTTCTGAAACTACTGGTCTTGGGCCCGTGCCAACTGCAGCCGGCACAGTCGCGTCTGCACACTTCGAACGCCATGAAAAGCGCGTTGCAGACGACACATCGCCCACTGAAGAGTCTGAAGAGTCCAAAGACTTTCCATTGACCTGGAAACTTACAGCTCTCGTTTGTGGTGTTGCTCTTTCCTGGGGCTCGTCATTCTCGGAGAATACTCTTGATCCATTGAAGAGCACGCTGAAAAAGCAACTGGACATTAACAACTCCCAGGTAAGTACCCGAAATGACATTATGATTAGGACATGGACTCAAACGAAAACTTAGTACGGTGCTATTTCGTCGGCCACGTCACTTGTGAATACCGTCCTCCCTATTATAGGTGGATATGGGCTCGATCATTATGGCGTTGAATGGTAGGATTCCATCATGTTGGGAATAACTTGTTTTCATCTTCTTTTTATCAATTTTGCTTACTTATTAACTTGCAAAGGGGCTCTATGGCTTGTTCCGTCGCGATTTTTCTCGGAGCTATTATATCAGCAGCTGGCTCCAACCAGGATTCTTTCAGTCTCGGGGTGACTGGACGAGTCATAATGGGTTTTGGCAGTACTGTCATTGAAACATGTACCTCCAAGGTTGGCTATAGGAATAAGTAGGACCTCAAGTGCCGTTAGTTGACAATTGGTATAGATTCTGGCTCATTGGTTCCAACATAGAGGTCTTGGCCTAGTATATGGTCTCGACTTGTCTATCGGTAGGTGTTGAGTAACCCGCTGCAGCACAGGCAAGCTATACATGCTGACAACAATCATTCGGGTCTCAGGAAAACTCATCGTGCTCATTGCCAAGGCCACTGCCGTTCCAATGAGAGATGCAACCTCTTTCTGGGGCTGGGCACTCTGGATTCCGGCCATAGTCTGTTTTGCAAATCTGCTTCAAAACATCTTCTGCGTCTGGTGGGCCCCTAGCCGACCAGAATGGACCCGTATGCCCACGGGTCAGCAACTGGCCAGAGAAGCGAGGCAGCGTGAGGGCTCCAATGGTGAGCGCAGTGATGTTGTAACTGTCCATACAAGTGCAAGCATCCGTCGCCTTCGTGGTCTCCCTAATTGGAGGTGTCTCATCCGCGTACCGCGCTTCTTCTGGCTGGTTGCCTGCACTCAAATATTACAAGCCGGCGTAGTCGGCTGCTTCAACGGTCTCAACGCCGACATCATCACCGAAACCCGAGGCTCTACGGAGCAGATCGCTGGTTATACCTCGGCTGTGCAACAAGTCATCCCCGTCGTCGGTGCACCCTTGGTCGGGACCTTCTTCGACTTCTTCGGATACAGAATGATGTTTGTGAGCATTACTTCTGCCATCTGGATTCTGGTGTATTCCCTCATCGGGTTCAGCCAGACCAATGCCCTGGGTGCTATGGTCATTGCTTCAGTGGCATCCACGATGAATGCTCTACCCTTCCTAGCCTCTATTCCCCTGATTGTACCAAGTCAAGTCGAGTTGGGGCTTGTGTTTGGTATCTGGAAGTCATTCAACAACAGTGGAAGTGTCGTTGTCGATATGATTGCAGGTAGACTGCAGGACATTACCCCTGGAGGCACCTACGAGCGCGTCATTGCTTTCTTTGTGGCTGTGAAGGGATTGGAATTCTGCCTCGGCCTCTTCTACGGTGTTCTAGACAGAAGGTACGTTATCATGCATTAAAAGAGAGTAATGCACCATTTCCAATGACTGTTTTGCAGATATCTATCTGGTATTCTCACAATGAGTGAGAAGAAGCGTATGGAAGTTGAACGACAAGGAAAGCTCGGGGATCCTATCGGACGCAAACCTGGCAAGACATTTACGGTTGTGGGACTCGCCCTTATCAGCTCCTTGATTGTCATTGCTTGGGTTCTGTTTGTCAAATACTCGATATAAGATTCACATAGAGACGCGAGAATTGAGGGGTTGGCTAGGAATTTGTGAATGAGAAGGGGGACTTAGATATAGATGCTAGATTTTTACATGGAAAGATGAGACAGATGGTAAATATACTGAATGAGTTGGCTTCCTAGTCGGCAAGTTATTCATTCCATCAAGGGCTAGCTTCCACATAATAAAGAATGCATATGACATTCTAGGCTCGTTTCAGCAGCGCAGCCACGCCTCTGGGGATTGTCGATGGTCAGGGATCTCGGGAATATTCTTAATATTAGCTTTTGATTTAGCTTTTCTTACTATAGACAGAGATATCAGTAGCTATAATAAAAAACACAGTTTTTATATAATAATAGTATCTTAATAGACCTAATACT
>JAADYS010002406.1:0-20108 GCA_012931995.1 Fusarium albosuccineum | reverse complement strand
TGTGGTTGAAAAGAGCTTGGACGGTTGTGAAGTGGTTTGGGGAACAAGACTAGATCTTATTGTTTCCTAGTGCCGTTCGCCCGAGATTCCTGCAATGGCGTTTCTCGGGGAGTCCTCAAGTGCTGACTCGAGGTCGAGTCCCTGACTGAACCGTGGCCCTCACCAGCCCTCCATCTCCTGTGACAAAGACCAAAACTGGGGTTCCCTTTTCAGACATGGTCGAGCTTCACTGTGCATCTATTCAGGCGGCGTGTTTCTCCAAATGAACAAAGACAATGCTGATTTCCCCGCTTTACCAACAAAGAAACGCCATGAGGAAATAGCTTCAACAGCTTGATCGAGGAACAATTCAAGACATTTGGTGTTGTCCACATTCAAACGCCTTTGTCTTCAAATACCGAGAGTCGTCGAATTCATGCTAGTTCTGTCATGCGATTGCCTTTCTTTGTTAAGCACGTCTCCGTGCGTAAGCCCTGCCATTGAGAGACACTGGAGTTTCCCATGAGGGCTTCCTGAGTCGGTCTGTGGCTTATGGACGGCTGGGCCAGCTTTCTTAAGCAGCATAAAACTTTGACGCATGCCTCTGGGTCCCTTGCCGATCCTCACCTGTTCATATCCATTCCTCAGCTACAACTATTACATTGGCCCTGGCCCCAACAACACACAACTCGGTTCACAACGTCAGGCCAATGCGCTTTCATTTCATGATATCTACATCAGGAAGATATCGAAGCATTATACGTCATGGATCAAGTGGTAGCGGACCTAGACGCTATGCCGCTCATAGTGGCCACGAATGGGTCGATTCCAGATATAAACTCTCTAGCCAGTGTGAACGCTCTGAGCTACGATCCGTTACTTCTAGGCAAGAACCGTGCCTTGGCGGATTCTTTTTATCACGGGTGCATGGGATTGCACCCGCAATACCACTATGCTATGCAGCAGGCCTATCAACAGTCACAACAGTCCAATCGCAACCGACGGATGGGAGAGCAGCGTAGCGTGTGTTGTTTCCTTGGCTATGGTACGGACTCTATGTGGCCTCCATTCGATCCTGGCCATACACACGGTGCGCTAAAGGCGGAACTCAACAAACACTCTGGCTTGGCTGCCCAGAGATGGATTGAGTTGAATCGACTTGTAACCGGAAATGAGCGGGAAATCCAGGACACTATCGACAAGCTCGCTAATGGGAAACTCAAAGGCGATGGGATTCTGAGCCTTGAACGTTACTTGGCACGGAGCTGGGAGATGGCTCGAGACGTATACAACAGCGAGCATGCCAGGGAGCCCGAACACATGGAGAGCGATTTCTACCTGGACCCAAAAGGCACCATTGCACTCGAACACTCTAGCGACCTTACTAACTTTGCCGTGGATTTTCTTCAAGACGTCCCGGTCCCCATCCGCCAAGGGATCTATCGACATTACCCCCTTTATCGACACGGGGCCAACTACAAAGACATGGGTGAAACTGTCAACGAAATCATGCGGCTGGATAACACCAACTTTGGCGAGATGAAATTTCCAGAGACCGAGACCGGAAACATCACTTTCAACAAGAACGTTGCGGGACATCTACGAAACATCAGGGCCAAGTTCTTGGTGCCACACATAAACCTCACCGACTTGATCAACCCGCACAATCTTCTTACCTTCATCCACTATCGAGCTCGCTTGGTCCCTACAGAGTTTGTTCTCATCGACAATGATCTTTGCTATCTAGGGAGGCATTCCAAGATATTGTCCGGTGCCTGTGACCCAATGTGCCATGTCTATTTCACTCCTACCCATTTCGGCGACCTGAGTCCTAACCTGGGACTCGAGAGCTATGACGAAGTGCATAAGCACATTGACCAGGACTCTTGGAAACAATTTAGAGAGCCTTGGGATGTGCATGAGCGAACTGGGCAAGCTTTCGGAGTCACGGAGGCGTGGCTCATCATGCAGTCACAATCCATTACATACCTGTTTCTATCTAGCCTCTGCAAACAGATGATTGAGGTCGCTAAATGCGAAGAGGCCGACCCGGAAGCCCTCACCAAGGAGGAGAAGGAAGCCATTGAGACAGATGCGCTTGCCAAGATCAAAGAAGTGAAGGGCAGAAACGGGACGGAGAAGTGGCAAGACCTGGCCTCGCTGCGCCAGTATGAGCCCCCTCCTGAGAAGCTCAACTTGGAAAGATACCAGGGAGCACTCCAGTCCAAGAGAGAGCGTGCAGAGGACCATATCCTCAGGCTGTTCGACGAACCCGAGTACTTCGTCGAGACTATTCTCGAGCAGAAAGACCACCACTGGCAAAACTTGACATTTGATTACGGCGACAAGCGCTACTACCACATCGAAGGGTACACGGACCCGCAAAAACGACACGAACTGTACATCGACTGCATCAGGAGCGTACTTCGGAGGGCTGTTTTCGATCTGTATATATGGATTATCGCCGAGACAACACTGCTTGAAGTGGACGCCTGGGAGCGTAATAAGCCCCCATATGGAACAGACCCAATCATCTGCAACGCGAGCACTCGTAACACAAAAACACGGCCTAGGCCGAAATGGGCTGGAGACGACAGCTACGAAGTAACCGAGGAGCATTATGTCAACGCTCATATCATGATTCGATACTGCGCATTATTCTTCCTCCTCGAGTTTCGCAACAAGGCCATCCATGGAGCATCCGAGGAAATGCGCGACCACTATTGTGTGACCGAGCGAGAGAACGGGAATAGAGACGAAATGTTCGACAAGGGGCACTACAAGAGCAGTCGAATAAACCTAAAACTCAAGAGACGGAAAGGGGACTACGAAGGCGAGAACCAGACGCTGAATGTTGGTAAGCTGATCGAAAACTTCATCTCGCACAAGACGTCTTCCATGTATGTGGGCGTGCGAAAGGTCACGGAGCAGCTTCAACGGTGCCTGGACGACCCTGACGATGCCAATACGTCAAAGATTTTCTCCAACCTCGTCGCAGACACTATCGACAGCTTGGATCTGCTCGCAGAAATTGCAGAGCACCTGGAACTCCACCATCGAGCCGCGTGGGCGATGCTCCTGAATGAAGACCGGGAGGACATATTTTCGGCAAAACTAACAATGGTATCGCCCGACTTTATGACCTTGGACAGTTTCCCGTTTGAGAAAAGCCACGTCCCCAAAAAGCGCATTAATCGCATTTTCCGCCTCCTTGACGAGATGCAGGGATTCAATGATGAAGTTACCATCAATCACGGCCAGGCGAGAGGAGACTTGAAGCGCCTTGGCGCCTCCCTGCTCCGCGACCTTATTTGGCCGACGAACGCAACCTCCAAGCAGCGTACCTTGGATGTCGTATTGAAACGACTGGAGCAGCACATTGGTGTTCGTAGAGACCAGTACCCTTTCCACGAGGATGAGCAGCCGCTGGACCTTGATCAAGAAGAAAAGCTACCTCCTTCAGCACTGGACACACGATGGAGGCACCTCAGCCAATATTGGAAAGATGATAACGAACGGAGGCGGAATGCAAGGAGGAACAAGAAGAAGAGGGATAAGAAGAAGGCGGCAAGAGGCATCAATCCAAACGCAGGCTTCGAGGACCCGGTGGCGGACGAGATCAAGAGACGGCAGATTCTGGAAGCTCGCCAAAAGGATGAGCTGGATCGTTGGCATCGACGGACGCAGCGGAGGAAAGATAAACTTCTCCAGCGGCATGGGAAACTAAAGGTCCCTGGATCATCTGCCCAAGATGAGTCTGCATCAGAAAAGTCCACTTCACCAGGCCTAGTCCCGGTTGACAACGACGGTGACGTGGAGATGACCGACGACAATACACTACAGCCTCAGGTGCAACCACAACAGCCGCTGCCCCCAGTGCCGCCGACACGCCAACTTCCTCAACCCGCCCTGGCGCCAGACAACAGGCCGGTTGGAGAGCTGAACAAGCGTATTTGGAATACCTTCAAGTGCATATTTGGGCAGACGGGTGAGATGACGAGCTGGAGCGACGTTGTCAGGGCGATGAATGCAATTGGATATCAGGATGAGGGACGAGGTGGGAGCCATGGCGTCTTCCTCAGGACTGAGAATTGCCGCTGGCCGGCGAATCAGTTGCCAAACGGGAAGAACCTCCAGCTGTCCAAGTATCATGGAGGTTCCCAGGCGAATGCTCCGCGCGGCAAGACCAAGGACTGGGGCACGAGGCTTGCACTCAGGGGTTTGACTTGGGGTTTCCTGAAGCAGTGGTATCGACAGAAGATGTAAGTGCCGTTAGTGTTGGGTTGGATTTTCTTGAAGTATGTTCTTGTGCCGTTATTGTTTCGAGAGTGGTTTTTGAGAAATGCTTGAAGGATGTACATGAGCTGAAATATCTAATAACTACATGAATTTATTACATACAGAAGACGCCGTAGATGGAGATTTATGTACATCTTTTTGCTACTTTTGGCTCTAAAGCAGTGCAGTTCTGAGATACCGAGTGTTTTGGGTGTGTTCTCCTCTTGCGGGGATGGGTGTTAGCGGTGGTCATGAGAGGCTTGGGGCTGGTTAGACGATCCCTTTAGTTGACTACCGACACCATGAGACGGCAGCAGTAGGAGCGAGGACCCGTAGTAGCTAGTAAATGATATGTGAATTTGTTTGCACAAGATTAAAGACAGAATAGATGTCTAGGAGAGTTAACTATAAGTTGTTCAGGTCAATCATATCGCAGTATTGGTACAGCCTAGTTCACCCCCACCTTGGCAGCCAACACAAAAGGCCTCCAACATATGCGTGAAGATGCCCACCGCGAACCCCATTTACAGTAATCCGAGATTCAAGCGGGCCTGTCAGTTGCATGTTTCCCTCGCTACACAACCTCTATGAAGCTTCATGACTCTTGGCGTCGGAAGTCGCAGTTCCGTTTTCTGAATGACATTATTCAGCGAATGAGACGTTGAGAGAAAAAACCGGAGCACAGATCAATAGCATTTCCTATTGCTTGTATTTATAACGCGCTTGCGCGCTTACCGAATGACTTGGAGGTGAAGATAGACAATGTTGGTGAACAACCTCGATACTGGAGTTAGGAGTTACAGGGTAAGCAGCGATCCATAATGTTGATAAGGCACAAGAAACAAGCCAAGGACAGCCTCTGAGAGGCGTGGGTGTCATCAGCAATTTCCCGTTGAGAATTGCGCAACTACCTAGTTATCCGAAACTTGAACGGTCTCATCATGGACTATTCCCATGAAAGTAAAGACATCATGAGGCGTAAAATGTCGTTGTAAAGACGCCCCCTCCTTCGGGGCACCGACAACCGAAGACAGCATCGTGGCTGTCAAGCACGTTTCTCCAAGCCTTTGATCCAAAAGCTACCGAGAACAAGACAGATGCCTAGAACCGTGCCAATGACAGTTGACCATTACCTCAAGTGGCAATCAGAGTTTTCCCCCAAAGACAGTTCCCACTGTCGGCCAGAGCTTCACCGTGGTCACCCACCGCAAATCACTGATATCATTCTCCAACAAAACAGCGCTAGGACAGCGCGGCCCTTTTTAGCTCATTCGATGGGGCAATGATCTCATTCCGACCGAACAACAGCACGGCATCGACAGGGGCCAGGCTGCGTGCGTTTCGACGTGGGGCACGCACGCCTCGCTGTGCCCCGCGATGTGGTGATGGCGATGGAGACTAGGAGCAGGTTGCTGTGGTGGTTGTTTACAAAGCAGAAGCTTCTCGATGTCCTATCCAATCTAAACCCGTCCAGCGGACCCTCAGCAACTGACTCTCATCGAATCAAAAAAAACAACTCCGTGACTCGGTCCTCGGAGCTGCCCATCTCGCTCAAGTTCCTGCTCCCTACCCCTCCTCTAGTGGCCGGCCCGGTGGGGATGGGCGAGGCTTGAGGTGGGCGACGTGGGACACCAGGGTTCTTGGGATCAAATGCGAGACGTCGACGTGGATGCGGATGTGGGATGTTGGACCTGGACGTTCGGCATCTTTCTCTCAGTGTCGTAATTGACCGTCTGCCGCGCCTACAGATATAAAACTGCAACCTGCCGGCCTCTTCTTTTATACGACTTCTCTCCCTCTCAACTCCCCCCCGACTCACATACAACTCCCACTTTCCACCACACCAAGAAAACCGCAATCATGTCTTTCGGTCGAACCGTCACTCTCAACTCGGGCCACAAGATCCCCGTCATCGGCTACGGCACCTGGCAGTCGGCCCCCGGTGAGGTCGGCACCGGCGTCTACGAGGCCCTCAAGGCTGGCTACCGTCACCTTGATCTCGCAAAGATCTACCAGAACCAGCGCGAAGTTGGTGAGGGTCTCAAGAAGGCTCTCGCTGAGATCCCCGGCCTGAAGCGCGAGGACATCTTCATCACCTCCAAGCTGTGGAACAACAAGCACCGACCCGAGAACGTTGAGGCTGCGCTGGACGACACCCTCGAGGAGCTCGGCCTTGACTACCTCGATGTGAGCACAACCAGCTCTGAACAACTCAATAAAGAGAATTTGCTAATTTGCGCCATAGCTCTACCTCATCCACTGGCCCGTCGCTTTCAAGCACGGCAACGAGCTGTTCCCCCGCAAGGCGGATAACGAGAACTCGGTTGAGCTCGACCTCGGTGTCTCCATCGTCGACACCTGGAAGGCCGTGACCAAGCTGCCCAAGACCAAGGCCCGATCCATTGGTGTCTCCAACTTCTCCATTGAGCACGTAAGTCACTCCGCTGTCCTTTGATATGGCTTCATAGCTGACCTTCTCAAAGCTCGAGACCATCATCAACGAGTCTGGCGTCGTCCCCGCCATCAACCAGGTCGAGCGCCACCCTCGCATCCCCAACCCCGAGCTCGTCGACTACCTTAAGAAGAAGGGCATCGTCCTGACTGCCTACTCTGCCTTCGGCAACAACTCCTGGGGCCTGCCTCTCCTCGTCACCATCCCCGAGGTTAAGGCCATCGCCGAACGCCTTAGCGCCGCCCAGAACAAGACCGTCACCGGCGCCCAGGTCGTCCTCGCCTGGTCCACCCTCAACGGCCACACCGTCATTCCCAAGTCTGTCACTCCTTCTCGTATCCGCGAGAACTTCCAGGAGGTTGAGCTGGACGAGGAGGCCATCAAGGCTCTGGACAAGCTCGGCGAGACTCCTCAGCGATTCAACATTCCCACAACTTGTGAGTAGACCAACTCGTCTCTGCGTCTTGGACCAGCACTAATAATTTGACAGACAACCCCAAGTGGGACATCAACATCTTTGGCGACGAGAAGGAGAAGGATGCCGCTCACAAGGTCGTTCTCAAGGTCTAGACGCTTTCATGATATCCACTTTATGACGCACAATGACATAGAATAGCAGTAGATCTGCTTCAAAAGCCGAGCTCATCAATGCTTGGCTATAAAAAATAGAAAAATTAATGATCAATCCTGGCAAGCACTAAGTTAGTTGCTGACTGTGACACTTGTTGCCGGGCGAATCATCGTCTGTCAGCTTACCCTTGTCCGAGTTGCTAGGGTATCGCCAGCGAGACTATTCACCTCTATGCTTATGAGTGATGTCATTTCTTGATTCAAATGTGTGTATAGTTACAACAATCTGCAATCGCATCCTGTCTCCTTTCCGGCTATCCAACAAGCATTTGTCTGTTTTGAGGAGCCCCTGTTCCTGTGCAAGATACTATGTGGCAGTACCCTTCCGACGTGTCAAATATAGTCAACGATATCCCAGTTTAAATGCTGCCCATGACCCAAACAATTAATTGCGCACATCGTACAATTTTCCCCAGAGACGCCGCGCACCTGTTGCGCCCATGTGATGCTCTCCTCCAATCTCTCGCCACTTTACGCCCCCACGCTGAAGCCAAAGGAGCCGTCGAAGACATCGAGTTTCTTTACGTCGGTGCCTCCGCGGAGGGCCAGCAGGACGTCCATCGAGGGGACTTTGTTCGCAGGGTAGAATAGCAGGAGATTGTCCATGTCCTCGTCTGTAAGTCCGCACATCTCGTCCCACTTGTAGGTATCGCTGACCTTCGACATCCTATATTCATGATCGTCAGTAGATAGACCATACCGCCAATCGAGGTTGTACCCACCACAACATTCGCTTGGGACCGTCCTCGGGCCTGGGAGCCGTCTTTCTCAACCTGAGCCGCAGCTCACCGATAGTCTCGATCGCGTTGCCGGCATTCTTTGGCAGCTGCTTGGCAATGAACTGCCTGATGGCCGCCGCCAGCCTGGGGCCCTTGCCGTTTGTGCTAACCATGATCTGTAGCGGCCCATCGCGGTGGATGCTGCCAAAGTAAAAGTCACACTCGGGGGGCACGTCGGCAATGTTGGCGGGAATCCTTCGTTCCTTGCATAGCTTCCAGATGACGGTCGAGGCGGCGGGATCATCAATGGCTACTAGGACCATCTCGGCTCCATCAAGGTCTTCGGGCTCGAATAGTCGGTCGACATGGGTGATTTGACCCTCGCGGACTCGGAAGGCTACCTCATCGTTGAGGCCAGACTTGGGGCATACGACAGTGACGTTGGCATCGGCATTGAGACAGTTGAGGATTCGGCCGGCGGCGACCTAGAATAATACCGAGTTAGAAGTGAAGAAGGTAAACAAAGCGGAGAACAATGCATGTAGTAGTAGCTAGGGACATGTGCAACGAATGTCTCAGGGACTGACAGCCCGAGCCTCCAATGAATCACAGCGGACGTACCTCACCACCGCCGACAACAAGCACATTCTTGTGCTTGATCTGCCATGCCAGAATCAGGCTGCCTCCGGGCTGTACAGGAGGATACGACTTTGCCATAGTTGGTTGTGAAGAAGACAGGAAAACAGAACAAGAAGAAGCAGAAGGAGAGTCACAAGGAGATGCCGGAGAAGCCAGCACCAGCTAGGCCGATGTCGTCTGTTGCTGTTGGCTGGGGGTCATTTTTCCCCATCATAACTTAAGTCCGGTCCGCTCAGGGTTAAGGTGACAAGGCGTTTATCGTTATCGGCGTTGCAAGGGTTGCGATAAGAGGCGACGGGGAACGGGATGAAGCGACAGAGGACTAACGCAACCGGGGAAAGGATGATGCATGATACGAGGCTACTCTTGCTTCCATACTGCAGGCTGTTGCAGCAAAGGTATCTCTTTATCTGACGCAAGCAATTTAGCCCTGTCATCCTGTCTCTCTTCCCCGAAATACGTACCTCCACCTCGAAACTGCCTGGGCATCCCTCCCCCATCCAAGCCAAGGCAGTGCAGCTCGAGGCGGAGCTCGACCAACTGCGGTCGCTCTCTTTCTCTCTGTCTTGCCGTCTACAACTTGATTCTGCCCAACGTTTCTTCTGCCTTTGTGACTTGTTCTTATTTCGCTAAGCAAGGCAGCAGAAATCCTTCGCCATGTCGGGCCGCAGGCTGGGCGGCGGTCGCATCCTGGGCAGTGGGAAGGGCCTCGCTCCCCCGACGCCTCCGAATGCAAATGCGCCGCGAGTTGCGAGCCCGCTAGCGGCCTCTGAGAGTACCGTGTCGATGGCCTCATCGTCTGTGTCGCCTCCTGTCAGTGGGCTGTCGCCAGATCTGTCGGGCCCAGGCATTGGCGACAGCATCAGCGTTGGTGCTCAAGGGAAGGGCCCTGCTGACGGCGGACTCGTCTGTCCCATTTGCAATGAGGAAATGGTAGGATGATTACCCAGAATGGAAACAAGAATAGTCAGAATATTGACTTCAAGTGTCATAGATGACGCTGCTGCAACTCAACCGACATATCGACGACAACCACCAGGAACTCCCCGAGGAGGAGCAGGACGAGGTCAAGACGTGGTTCGACAAGCAGGTCCTCAAGGCCAAACGATTCCAGCCCCTCTCCCTCATCAACCAGAAACTACGAGGCCTCGATGTATTCGAATCCAACGAAAGCAGCCCGGTTCCCCCCTCCATTGCTGCTGGGAAGACCCCCCTTGAAGGCCCTATCGACCCCGACGAATTAATCACCCGCCAGCACTGGCAGCGATCGACGAGCTACGATCTATGTACCGACCCGACCTGTGATCGAGGCCTGGGCCCTTTGAACGGAAGTATAAACTGTCGAAAATGTGGCCGTCTATTTTGCGAAGTCCACACCATGTATCAGATGAAGCTGAGCAGGAGCGCAAAGCATGAGCCGGTTCGAGGGTATTGGGCAAGAGTATGCGAAACATGCTACAAATCAAGAGAAGGATATAATGACCATCACGGCGTTTTGATCGACCACACCAGCATGTTTAGCGACAAGAGGAGGAAGAAAGTAGAACGACAGAACTTGGAGATCTCACGGCTTGAGAAGCGATTGACCAAACTCACAAGGTTATTAGCGAACCCGCCCGAAAAGATTACACAGTCAAACGGCTCCCTATTATCACCGGTCACGTCGTTATCTGGCCAGAAGAACCCACGCAAGCTCATGGAGCAATCCGTCGTCACATGGGAGGAAGATGCCAACGTCCCAAAGTGCCCTTTTTGCCAGCAAGACTTTGGCTCCTGGACGTTTAGAAGACACCATTGTCGCATATGTGGTCGAGTCGTCTGTGGTGATCCACAAACAGGGTGCTCCTCAGAAGTTGGACTCAACATCGCGAGCGGCGCGAATGGAACAGCGACTGCCAACCCGGCAACCGAGAAGCCTCCCTCGCCAGGGAGCCCCGGGCAAGTGAGCATAGACATCCGCATGTGTCGAGAGTGCAAGCATACCATCTTCTCGGCCCGCGACTTTACTGCTTCGCTGCAACACAAACCACCCGACCAGCGACAGTACGAGACTCTACGACAGTTCGAGCGCGGCATCCGACAACTTCTCCCGTCGTTCCACCGCGCTCTCATGAACCTGCAGCCGGAGAAGAATGAGAGCGGCGAAGTTGACCTTGATAAGCCGCCGCCGACACATGCGCAGATCCAGGAGGCCGCAAAGATTCGCAAGCGCCTCGTGGATAGCTTCGCAAAGTATGGCACTGCGGCGAAACGTCTGCGTGACCTCCCATCTGAGAGTGCAGCGCAGCGCCGTCTGCAGATGGCTATCTATACATACGCTAGTGGCTTTCTCCATACTAATATGCTGCCCCTTAAGAGCCTCCCACAGTTGCTTCGCTCCCGCTCTTCTGCATCCTCCTCTACCGCCGTCTCCTCGCGTCTTCTCTCATCAAATCAGCACTCTAGTCTACGACACTCAGAACTCGCAGAAACTGATACATCGTCACAAGCGCCCAGCGAGAGTAGCACGGTGGTCAGCCAGCTTGAGGCAGAGGAGAAGGAGCTCCGGGAACGGCTCGTTGTGCTGGAAGAGCAGCGCTTCATGGTGGAGAACATGGTGAAGACGGCGCAGCGTTCACGGCGGTTTGAAGAAGTCAGCGCGCTGTCGAGGAACGTGGATGAGTTGGATGCTGAAATCAAGGTGCTGAGGGGCAGAATAGGGGGTGTCGAGGAGCGGTGGGAGGGGGTATACCGGAATGGCATCGCATAAGCTGCATCAAGGACGGTGATTTACGCATCTGGTGGCATGGAGAACGCTCTTGTGTCAAAGTTTCCAAGAATGGATGTATAAGACATGGGTGGCATTGCATGGTGTTTGCGGAGTTATGGCTTGGGAGAGCAAAGGGCGGCGTTTTGCTAACGGAGCTAACAGACTCCTTCTCATATCTATGTATCCAGGAGAATCTTATTAGAATGATCATCCAAGGGAATCTCACGTAGGCAACATTGCGAGTTGTCAATAGAATCAATTCTTTTCTTGGTGTCGTATGCTGTACACCATCACTCATCAAAACTTGATCCAACCGTCTTCTTTCGTCTCCTTCTTTATACCTGGGACCGCTTTGCAGAAGCTATAAACATGCGGTATTTCCATCAGACGTCCCAAGTCTCATCGAACAAGAGCCACATCAGCAGGGTCAATCGACACCCCTCGGTAATAAAGAATCATATACCAGATATCAACGCCATGTCCAGTCCACCACCACGAGCAAGGGGGGTGCTTTTAGGGCTCGGTGGGTATCAAAAGCACCACATACAAAGAAAAAACAAGGATTCGTACAGGGCTTGCGTGGGAGCAATAATCATTAGAAAAGGGGTGAGGCCGTGGAGGCGATATAAGTTGGGGAAAGGCGACCATGAGATGGTCATAGGAGATTGAAGCAAAGATAGGAGGGAAGTGTCGTGCTATTACTAGTGCACGACGCCCTCTACTCCGCCGAGGAAGCGTCTGACACGGCCAATCTCGAGCTCTTCGTGTTCGCTCTCGACTGCTTTGAGCAGGCCGTCGACTACAGCGTCCACCTCGTCTTCTTGGACTCCGGTGCATAGCGCGACGACACGGCGGTATTTGACCTCAACATCTCGGCTCCGTCCCTTTAGGGCCGAGACCATCTTTCGTGTCATCTCGCGACGTCCCTCGACTGCACGTACTCGGGCACGGAGGAGCGCTGCTGAAGGGAGCAGACCCTCGCCGCTGAAGCCTCCACCAGAAGTGTCATCGGCAGCTTCAAGCATGGCGGACAACTCAGTCTCCCAGGATGACGAGGGGTTTGGTTGCGAGGTACGAGATTGTTCTTGCATAAGGCGGACTTGCTCGTCTTCGCGGGCGTGTGATAGGTTGGAAACCTTTTGCCGTGCGAGCTGCTGCTTCTTGAGTGTGGCACTTAGGTGTTCGAGGCTTCGTCGGGCCTCGCCGAGTTGTGTTGACGTGGTGCGCAAGGTACTATGAAGGGTGTCGAGTGAGGCTTGTTTCGACTTCATCTCTGCTTGGAAAGCTGACCCAGTCTCGGTCAGGAGATGAGAGATAGCTGTGAGGGATTAGTATCAGGTCTGTAACGGGGTGTATAGTTGACTTACAGGCAACGATTTCATCGCTGCTTTCGCGACTTCGCTGACTTGACCCAGGAACACCATTCTTCTCGGCTGTGGCCTCGCCGTTTGTCTTGTCCTCGGCATTTTCACCTCCGATGCCAAAGTCGAGGGGCCTTAGGCCCACACGGTTGGCAATATTAGGGTCAGCACCGACCTCCAGTAATTGTGAGATGATGCTTCGGTTTCCGATACGTGACGCAATGTTCAAAGCAGTGTCGCCTACACTGTCTTGGGCGTTCACAATCTCGCTCATGAAGCGTGCAATGCCCATTTTGGGATTGGCCGATTGTGAGCTACTGGGACCGTTGCCGTTGGCTTGGGTGTTCTGGCTGTTTGGTACGCTCCCCTGCCTCACTACCCATTCCAACAGACTCTCGAGGTAATATCGACTGGCGGCATTTCGGCCTTTGACTGCGCTAGTAACGGCAATATGGTGGAGAACTGTCCGGCCCTTGTGGTCGCGATACTCAATGGTACCCCCCAGGACTTCAAGGAGATCGGGGAAAGACCCATGATCCATCGAGTTGGTCACTAAACAAGCACGCATCAAGGCCGTCTCTCCAGAGGCGTTGACACGAGCTGGTGATGCTCCAGCAGCAATGAGAGCACGAAGAAGGGGCATTCGAGCAAGCGTAGCCGCCCAATGGAGTGCTGTATGGCTCTGAAGATCGATGGGCATATCCAATTCCAGGGGGGTAAAGGTACGGAGCATGTCATGCTTGGAGGCATCGGTGGTGGCCGAGTCCATAAACAGGCCCATCAACATACTGCGCTTCATTTCGACATCGGGCGACATCTCGTAAGGGAGAGGCGGTAGGGGACCGTTGCCATCTTCGACAGGTGATCGGTCATGGATGGCGCTCTGGGTGTAGATGAAAGACTCATTGGGTTCGGTCGGAGATCCTGGAAACGTCGCCGCGTACATATCCATATTCTGACCATAACCGCTGAAACTCTCTGCAGGTGTCATAGTTACACGCTGACGTTTTCGGGGAGGCTCGGGCTCGTTCATCTGGACTGGGTTGCTCTGCTGTTGGGTTGAGTAAGCCGAGTCAACCTGCTGGCCGTAATCTGAAGCGAAGCTTTGTTGAGAGTTGCCAGGGAACTCATCGCCATTCTGCATCGATGGTTGTCGGCTGAAGCTAGGCGCCCTCGTGGGGCCATTGCGACTTCGAGGTCCAGGAGAATCAAAGCGGGCTTTGCTGATGGCTGCGACAGCATGTGAAGCTGTGGTGGAGATGTTCTTGAAGAAGGTCCCCGAGAGCCCATTCGGTCTTCCATCGGCGCTCTGGTTATACATGCGCTTGCGCTGGGCGGCCATGGCCTGTTCCTTGGTGGGAGTGTTGAAGTCGCCTCGGCCGGCGACGCCACCGTCTTGGCCCATATCATAGGTTAGAAGCGGTCGCAGGAGCTCTTCGACGCCATACTGGCGGCAGACCTGCACACCACGATCAAAGGTGATCCAGGTACCCTGGTATTTTCCATAGCCTCCCTGGACCTTTTCGTGCTCGCCCGTCTGGATCTCCTTTTCGAGGATCTTGGTTCGCTTTCCCTTGTCGACACCGGCAACCTTGAGAATCTGCGTGGCATTGAGCCAAGAATCGTTGCGACGGCGCATGACAGCGATGTTGTTGACCTCCATCTCGTAGACATCGACGCCTGAGTAAGATGCCTATTTGCGGAAAAACGGGACCTGTTAGTGATCGCATAGTCTTGCAGATGCCGGGACGTGGCTGAAAGAGAGGATGATGTTCCGTACCGAATAGATCTGGGGCCCTTCGGGGTCTCCATTATAACCTCGATGGAACGAGGCGGAGAGCCCCGGTTGCGATTGTTGACTCATGCTGAAGGATTGTTGTGATGATTGTGATGCTGATGGCATGTTGCTAAAGGAGAGGAACGTTGTCGAAAGCAGCCGTCTTTGGCTCAAGCGCGGCTAGAAGGAGAAGTCGTAGAAATGAAGCTGTCGAGGGTGCGATAGCATCACAGCGCCAGTGCAAGGATCGGTCGAAGGGGGCGTGGACTAGTAGAATGTTGAAGTGTGTGCCGGAGACGAGTGAATGGTATAGTATAAGAGAAGCGCCTCATGAGGCTGAGCCCAGGATTCGGGGATTGCCCATGCGCCTCGTCGCCGTCGAGTTTCGGTGGTTTGGTGCGCTCGAAAAACTGGTGGTTGCGGAGAGTTGAGAGATGGAGTCGAGGCGAAATGAGCTTCTCGAGATAGCGCTGCAGTGGGCCAGGGCGGAGTTGTGCAGGTGAGGTTCAGTGCAGAAGGGTCTTGTGTACCTGAACGGTACCCCGGGGATGGAGTGGAGAGAGCGCTGGGGGATAGTCGATACAGCGGGCGGAGGACGCTGAGCCGCCTGTACTTTTGGAGGGCCGAGTACTGCGGTACAGTGGAAGGACTAGTCGATTTGGTTGCTGGGGAGCACTCTAGCCTGGATGCCGGAGTCGACTGAATTAACGGTTCATAGATCAGAGCACAGCAGGAGACCAGAGAAGCATGAACATTTCCAGGTTTTGAATTGTGCGTGAGCGCGCAGATGCACGTTCTGTACCTGCTCAAGCGACACTGGTGCTAATTGCATGCACGTCAAAGTGACTTGTGCTCACTTGCAGCGGGCTCCCGATTCCCGGCTGGCGACGTGGAATGAGCTGCGTTCAATTAATCGAGACGTGTCGGTTTCGTGCCCGCGCGTCGCCCGGAACCGTGTCTCGCGCTCCGGGCGCGTAATTAACGTGTGCGCACGAACCCCGCCAGCGAGGGCAAAAAAAGTGAGGCCCGCTAGAGTGCCCGGCCCATTCTAGCGACCACCACCAACCCGCGTTGTTTCGGATCAGTTCATTAAAGCAGAGAGGCACTGGTCGCTGGCTCTGGATTTATGAACGCCTTCATCCGAGCAGGTGACGCTCGTGGCCCGTACTTTGCAGGCCACGCGTGAATAATTGAGGCCGCTAATGCAACCACTTGTTGCTGGCCGCAACGACCTCGACCAGTCTTTGCTGTGGAACCACGTGGTGCACGATGCCATGTGCACTGCATTTTGCATAAAATATACATTGCCGTCTTGTACCATGACTTGCGTTGCTATAACGGTACTTGCCTTGTCAATTGTGCAAAGTTTTCTAGATGCTATCAAGTACCAGTCAGTGCATTGAAATAGAAGTGTACTGATGCCGCTTTAACTTGGTAGTGACGAGGAACGAACGAGCATCTCATCCACAGATATCTACATCAGAACGGCAGCCCAGATACTGTTAACCTCGATAAATGCTAAGTGAATGTTGTTCTTTTCAGGCCAGGATGAATTACTTGAGACCTATCAAAACCTGTCTATTTCATCTACAACTCTTTCATTCATCGTTGATAGCTCCGTGAACGAGCTGACAGGACGCGGCTCCCGGGGTTTTACCGTAGCCAGCTGTAGGTGGTATCGAAAAATCCCAGCGGGCAAGCTCCCAAAATCGGACCTTGACATCAACGATACGATTTGACACCTTAATAACTTTGTTCCTTTTGACTCTGGATTCATCAATTTTCAAGAGGCATCGTACCTCTTTTTAGTTGTCCCTCTTCCCTCCGTTCCCCCAGGTCGACTCGTCCACAATGCCTCCTCCTCATTCCGCCCTCCCTGGCCTTCTCGCCCCTTGCCATCTATATCGGCATCTCCTCCGCGAGTCATCCTACCTCCCTCCTGCCATTCGGCCCAACATTGTTGCAATCATCCATAAACGATTTCGTACGCACCAGAAACATGACCCCCTCAGGGAGAAGCACGTTCGCAGAGGAAACAGGGCGCTGCGCAGATTGAGATCAGCCAACAGCGGCGACCACCGTGACATGGAGAGGCTCGTCCGCCATGGCTTCGCAAGGCTGGGTGCTCGTCGACGAGCACTCATCATAGACTTCTTGCAACCCCAAGGACCCGACGACTCGGACGCCCTTGAGGCCCACATCAATAGTGCCACCAACAGCAACAGCCCTTCCAAATCCAGCGTCACCACCAAATCTGCGACAAGATCGAAGGAGGATATGGTCTCAGATGAAGCTGCAGACCACTCCGTGAGCGAAGCCCTAGGCGCAGAGCCACAGCAAGAAACCAAAGTACGCCGACGTCGCGGGCCTACAAGTATAGAGAAGTTTTACGACAAGTGGGACATACCCAAGCTCAAGCAGCTCTTAGAGTCTCAGAGACAACGGCAGGAGGATACCAAGATTAACTGGCCTGGACGAAAGATCAGAACGCTCAACGAATTCTCCGCTGTACCGAAAACCAACACCTTGGGATTTCCACCGGCTCCGAATATCCCCAAAACCAAGGCGGCACGGTTTTGGAAGTTGGCTTTGAAAAAGCTCATGGTCCCCCTTAACAAGGGTGAATGGGACCTACTTGCTCGTTTAAGCCAGGGTGCTCAAGGGGATGACCAGTGGATGGTCCCCGAGAGGCGACCGGCCGCAAAGTCTACGCAAGCTGTCGAGCAAGGCTCGTCGTCGGATTGGAATTGGGAGCCTTATGTCACTACGACCGCCGCCAGAATTGAACCCAGAGAATGGCGAAGCCGTGCGATGTCCAAAGAAGAGGTCAGGAGACCGTATGATATTCAGAGAGGTCTTAGAAACATCTCACCACGATGGTTCCGTCGGACGTATCAACGAGTATGGAATATCACGCCGAAGATGGACGAAGATCCGCAATCACGAGAAAGAACTTTTACCTGGGGTTCAATAAAGAATCGCGTTGTTCCTGCGTCTAAATCGCAGCTTGAGTTCTTGGAAGGGTTGAACAGAATGAACCAAAAGAACAATCCTAACCAGTCCTGACCTGAGCCACCGCTCGAAGCTAGGGCACCTGCGCATGCAGATGACTTTGGGTTGAGTATACTCGCCCAGCCCTTCACTCTTCTAGATATCAGCTCTTTCAGTCCGTCAGGTTGGCCAACTTGGCCAGGCCATCGCCATCCACCCGCATTCCAACCCACTCGTTCATGGCGCTTGCGCCGATGCTCTCATAGAACTTGATGCTGGGCTCATTCCACTTGAGCACAGCCCACTCGAGTCGAGCTCCCTTGATGGCAACGACCTGCTTTGCCAGAGTGCTGAGCAGCTTCTTGCCATATCCCTTGCCGCGTTCCGACTGTCGCACATAGAGGTCCTCGAGGTAAATACCCGCACAGGACCGCCACGTGCTATAGTTGTAGAAATACAACGCCATACCTACCGCAACACCCTCGGGGGAGATTACGAGTAGGCACCGAGCGGGCTTCGTTGGTGATGTAGGTTCGGTATCGGGGATAGGTGAAGCGTCGGCATCGGGCGAGTCAGACGGGGCGAAGGCTACGGTGGCCTGGATGCTCTCGACGGTGGCTTTGTTGGCGTCAGACTCCTTCTCGTAGTCGGCGAGCTCCTGGATAAGCTGCAGGATCACGGGAGCGTCTGGTAAAGAGTTCCAGTCAGCATTATGACAGCTTTCAGATCTCTATCCGAGGTGGGCTCACCCTCTCGGCGCGCGTGCCGAATTGTTGCCATTGTATGTACGATATGGGACTTTTCTTGTATAAAACAGCAGAGATACCCTCTATACAACGCAATTGTCGTAGTGAGAGCGAGACAATAGCAACCACGAGCGCGACCTGTTGAATTTATTCGGTGGTGTTTCCTTGGTGGGGCAGGATGCAGTTTCCAACAGTGAAGGGCGCGCCTTCACAATCGCGGGGTCCACGGGAGGGGCAGCTGTTAACCCCAACGGGTTTAGTTGCCAGGGCCCTGAAGAGGATCTGGCAGGATTTTATTCCCGGCCGAACGATCCAGCACGTTACCCTCGTCGATCCATGTTTCCATCACGACCCGTTGGCGACAAACCTGTTCTCGTTGCATGGTGTTGTGCGCAGAAGGGGATTACCTAGTATCGCTTCTGCTGCCGTTGCCAAGTGCCTCCCGCAATGCTAAGTGGACCGCCCGCCTTGGGCTTCAATTTACACGTGCATTCCGAGTGCTCCCTCCGATTCTGCGCCCCTTGTGCCTACACCATGTGCTCAGCTGGAATGCTGGCGGTGCCCTAGAGACTGAAATCCGACACCTTGCAGCAGTGGCAACTTCATTCCTCAACGACAGCTTCTAGCTGAGTGGCTTTCTAGCCAAGGAAACAATTCTCCTCAATCTAACCATTAAACGTCTAACGGTTCGTGGATCTAAACTCTACACCAAGCTGAAGCCGTCGGCCGAGACCCCTCACCAGTATCGCGCGAGCATCACGAGGTACCCTAGAGAACCACCGGCGGCAAGAAATATCCCGAATTGAGGCCTCGTATCTGTACCCCTGGCTTCGCCGTTGCTCTGCACGACTTCTGTACGACATCGTTTCCGTGTTGCCCACTGCTCTCCACCAACAGGACTCTGAGTCTTGGAGATAAGCGATGCCACGGCGGCCTCAGCTCCCGCCGTGCACGAGCTGAGCAGCCTCGTCTAGCCCGACCGGTTACGAAGCCCAGCCAGCCACCATCACAATGCGAGACACACGGGACCCGTTTTGGCAATTGATGTTTCCGCCAAGCGACATGGCTTGCGTGGGAAAACGGTAGTTCTGGTAGAGGCCCGTGAGGAGCGGTCCAGCCCGCGCGTGGCTAAGGAATCCTGGGGTTGATCGACCGAGACTATCGACTCCACTCCATCTCGATTTGGAACTATTCGACAACCATCACGGAGGAGCTGCCTCTTCATTCAGCTTAGCCACTGAGACTCGCTGATGCGTGCATCGTGCCCGTCACTTCCGAAGAAACCACCGGGGCTGGCCAAGAGTGCTGCCGCGTCGTCCCATTCTCAAACTCTCATCTTGCTGGCTGCATGGCTTGAGCTGAATTGCTTTTCCCCCTCGGTAGTTCAGTTCCAGATCATCAATGGCCAAGCCCAGCCCGACTGCCCTGCATCCGATTCCCTGCACCGGGCTGAAGGGGCAGTTGAGGGATGGCCCAGAACGCAATTGAGTTGAGAGTTGAATTGAGTTGAGTTGAGTTGAGAGGCGAGGGTAGCCAGAACTTGGGTATAAATGCCCGTGGCTTCCTCTCTTGTCTGAGACCTAGCCTTTAGAATGCAGGCCTCTTGACCCAGCAGCCAGCATCGCTTCGATACTTAAATGTTCGACTGAGCATGTTGGGATTGCGAAAGACCTTTGACGGTATGGTGTCCCTTCCTACTACCTTAGCTTCATGCACCTTCAGATGACCCTTCTTTGCCCCATCTACTCCAGCGCCCTCTTCTCTGCCCTGATCTCGCCCCTCTCCAT
>JAADYS010002403.1:0-10717 GCA_012931995.1 Fusarium albosuccineum | reverse complement strand
CCATTATCCCTCCCGCGACCGATCACGAGCCCATCAAGGAGCCCCCACTGAAGAAGGCAAAGCGAGCCATCGATGAGGACGACTATGATGATGATGACGACGACGATGAAGATGAACCCGCGCTCAAACCGCAGGCCGCTGTTGCCCCCGCCAACACATTACTCTCCCCTTCAAAATCAGGGAGCTCTCCAGTTCACTCAGTGACATCACCAGGCAAGCAAGGCGACAAGTCCAAGGATCAAGATGCGTCGCAGTCCAAAGATAAGCCCGGCGACGATGCCATCAAAAAGCTGGAAGAGGCCCGCACAGCTACCGAAGAAGCCGCGCGAAGGAGTTTCCATACCATCTTCCACACCTTGGAGAATGACCGCGCGGCTATGCTCGAGCAGCAGCAACTGGAAGACTCCGAGAAGCAACTCCAGGCCGAGATGGATCACAATCATCATCCGCATCATAGCCATAATCATGCTCCACATCAAGGGTCTCTCAGCAGTGCGAATCTCGGGGCTTCTAGTCTGACCCTGAAGCATCTCATTGCCCGGATAGACATGAAACGAGACCAAGTCCGTGCCTCGGATGCAGAACTGAGACTCCTCATGAACGAGGTGCGCAAGAATAGGAGCAAGTGGGCTAGTGAGGAGAACGTGAATCAGGAGGAACTCTACGAGGCTCTCGAGAAGGTCTTGACGGAGCTCAAGGCACACACCGAATATTCAACTCCCTTCTTAACCAGGGTCAACAAGAGGGATGTTCCAGACTATTACAACTGTGAGGCAGCAAGCTTGCTCTACATCATTCACAGCTAACAAGATTATCAGTAATCAAGAACCCCATGGACCTCGGCACCATGACCAAGAAGTTGAAGGGTCTGACATACAAGTCCAAGGCGGAGTTTGTTGTGGATCTTAATCTGATCTGGGATAACTGCCTCAAGTATAACCAAGACATGAACCACCCACTCCGACGCATGGCAAACGGGATGAGGAAGGAGGCAGAGAAGCTCATCCCTCTCATTCCTGACCTTACCGTCCGCTCTCGAGCTGAAGTCGAAGCTGAGGAGCGGCGGAAACAGAATGGAGGAGACGACGATGGGGGAGATGATTCGGATGACGAACCAATCATGTCCTCACGAGGTCGCAAAGCCGGCACGAAGAAGACAAGCAAAGCACGAAAAGCCCCAAACGACCAAAAAGAGGATACCCCGGCCATTGATCAAAAACCCATACTACAAGTAAACGGACTTCTGGGTAAAGTGAGGGAGGGCTCCGAAGCTGTGGACGGAAGCAATGGCTTTGCCACACCCCCGATAGCCGGATCAATTACCCCGAGCGGTGTCAACGGTCACTCTGGAATCGCGAGCAACGCGGATGCCATGGATATTGACGGTCCAAGTATCAACGGAATGGCACTAAACTCGGCATTTGGCGAGGCTGCCGAGCAAGCGTTTGAAGATGAGGAGTACAAGGTCTGGAAGCAAACCACTAAGAAAGACCGAGCTCTAGTCGCCAAGGAACGATTCCAACTCTTCAAGGACAGCAAGTTCAACACCGATGCCCCTGCATTGGTTCGTACCAAGGCTGGGATGCGTCGCTTCTTGAAGCGTCAAAGGGAGGCAGAGGCACAGGGGATCATCACGAACGCCCAGGCCAATTCGGCAGCTGTAGCCTCAAAGGATTCGACAACTAAGCCGACCGAGACCCTAGCCGAGGAGATCGAGGAGGACGCAGACAAGGTGATCCCTGACTATTACGATGCCCTGAGCAACATCCCGGATATCCACCCAAAGCTTCAGTGGGTTGAGGATGGTGAGGGGCAAGTCATCAATCAACATGAGGATTACCTTCGCCTTGTTTCTCCTCGAAGTTTCGTTGCACCACAGGGTCGCCTGACCAAAAAGATGGACGAAAACATTCATCAGATTCAAGAAACCAGGAAACTTGCTACGAGGATTTCGGTGATCAAGCAGATGCAAGTCCAGACTCAGGTTCGTTGCTAGTTTGACCTAGAATTCTGAACCCCCAACTAACATCACCTAGGTGTACACAAATCAATTTCCAAGGTCCAATGCGGACCCCTTTGTTGAGCAGGACATTGAGCCGCAATTCATTTCCGACAACGGGCCAGTGATAGCACCCGAGACGTGCCAAAATGCACTCAAGCGCTCCATCGCCAAGATCCTGTATCACACTGGGTTTGAAGAGCTACAACCCTCGGCCATCGACACCTTCACCGGCGTTGCTGCGGATTACTTCCAAAAGCTGATTCAGACATTCAATAGCTACAACGAATCAGAAAAGAAGGCAGCCCCGTCAACTGCTGAGGGATCCAAATTTCAGCCACGGTACACGCCAGAGGAGGTTATCTTGCACACCTTGGACGAGAGCGGCCATGACATCAGCACCCTGGAAGCGTATGCGAAGGACGAGATTGATAGACTGAGTTCGAAACTCGGTGGTCTTCATGAGAGGATGAAGTTGCACCTCACAGATTTGCTCCGCCCCGCCCTGTCGCAAGATGCGGGTGCTGATGGAGTCGGTGCCTTCAAGGATGGTAGCGAGCAATTCGTTAGCGGCGACTTTGCTGAAGATCTGGGTGAAGACTTCTTCGGCTTCCGAGCCTTGGGCTTGGACAAGGAAATGGGACTTGACATGATCTCTGTGCCATTGCATCTCCTGCAAACAAGGGTCCGCAATCAATACCAGATGCAAACCCAGACGACCGGAGAGACGACCACTGAGCTCTTGGCACCGCTGTCGCTTTCAGAGCCGGTCACCAAGGAGAATATCCAGGACCAGGTCGGCCTGGTGAAGAACTTCTTCTTGGCCAAGCTGCACGCTAATGGCGACCAGCCTCTCGTTGAGGACGAAGACCTTCCTACCAAACAGAAGAAACCGCGTCCCCGCTTGGGCGCCAGCGGAAAGATTGTCACGGCCCAGAAGCGCTCTCCGAAGGAACAGCTGGCGCTCGCCAAGAAGAAGAAGAAAATGGAGGCAGCAGCGGCTGAGGCGAAGGCCAACGCCTCGCCCGACAAGGGGGCGTCCTCGAACAACGCCTCGGGCAAGAAAAAGTCCATAGCCATGGCGACCGGCACAGCACCTAATCCCGCAGTACTCGCTCTGGCTCCCAGCATGGAGAGACAAGACAGCATGCAGAGCCAGGGCAACGCCAGTCAGACAGACAAGGATGACACGGTCGGCATGATGAGTCCGGAGAGCATTGCTCAATAAGCCAGGCAATGCTTTGGGTGATTGCACGGTCGAGTGAGAGGGAGAGGGACGCCAATTCACTCTTGCCTACAGCCCTAACTACGAGGTCTGCCCAACTCGTTGCTAGGCTAGAGATGCAGCAAATAACGTTTGCTTCGAATTCAGTCAAGGACTTGTCTCGACTAGAACGACAAAATCAACTAGACAAACAGGCGTGCGAAGTGCCTGCGCGTCTCTCTTATTCACATAAGCCATGTATTACTTCCCCTTACACCTACTCTTGACAGTTCGACGCCTATTATCTTATCCTAGGGCGTGTGGATCGACCTTCTAAAGCTGGCCTTTGATTTTCTATCGTCTTACTTTGCATCTTACTCATTTTCTCGCAACAATCACCCATTCACGGCGTTTATTTGTCTTATTTCCTCCCACCACCAAGATTGGGGAGGCCGCACAGCATTTTTAAACGACAGAAGAAGGAATATGAAGAAGCGCTCTTGCCAGTGAACGATAATTGCAACAACACCGGACGAGGCACGGGTAATCCGCTTGGCTCGTCCTAATTTCTTCTGCCCTTCTTCATCTTGATATGGACCGTTTGGACAAGACAAAAGCGATCATGCACGGATGGGTTGGCTTTTTTTTTTTTTTTTACCTCAAGCAGCCGGCGCACGGAAAGGCTCACGCCGGGTGGGAGATATGGAGGAGGCTGTGGGCTTATTATTGGCTTTTCTCAGGACATGCAGGGGTTGCTCGCCCGGCGGGTTGTTGGGCTCTTATATACGATGAATTGGGTTTTTTGTGCTTCTCTTTATCTATTTGTTTTGGGGGTGGGGGCTAGATGGCACTGGATCGCCTAGTAACAGAGAGTCGGCGTGGATGATTGGTGGATGGATTCGCTTGGATTGATATCTGCAGTGGCTTGCAAAGGAGGATGGAAACGAAGATGATGATAGGAGATGGCTCCATGCGAGTTTCAAGTGCGCAGTTGGAGTGGCAGCGGATGGATAGCTGAGATAGCTTACTTGTTTAGAGTAGGTAGGCAATCAATGAGCCTTAAATGAGACTCTGTATCTCTTGTCTTTTGTGTGGTCCTGGTCATTCATCCCAACCCAATCACAGGGACGGACAAAAACTGCCGAAAACAGTTGTATTCAGCTCCCCGTCGCCCTCTAATAGAGCGACGATCGAGTCTGTTCGGGTGCTCTTCTCGGTAAAAGAGATACACGCCGAGATGACTTTGGGAAGATCGAAAGTAATCTTCTTAGATATCATCAAAGAGCATAAACAAATTCCCAACTCCCACCCCTTATTCCAGCCAATCCATTTTTTGTTGAAGGATTCTTGTTAACCCAACCTTACAGACCGTTACGAAAAGCAAAAAGCAGACTAGGTATTGCGCCGTGATGAAATGCATGCTGTTGAACGTTTCGCCGTTTGCCTCATCCATGTTAAATGCGTGTGTTGAAATAGACGTCTCCACCATTGAGCCTCATCTCATGCGTGGAGAGTGGATAGCTTCAGTGGCTTTTTGGAGGGGAGGGGGCACCTTAGATACCGGCATCCAGACGCCAGCCCTCAACGGGGAGGGGGAAGGTGTTGCACCAGGCGGAAATCTCCTTCTTGAGCTCGTTGATCTTATCGACCTCGCCGCTGGCGACCTTGGCCTTGAAGTCCTTGAGCTTGTTGGCCTCCTTGGGCAGGGCACCCTGGACCTCCTTGCAGATCTTGATAGCCTCGTCAATGTACTTGCCGACGCGCTCAAACTCCTTCTCGCCAAAGCCACGCGAGGTCATGGCAGGGGTACCGATGCGGATACCGCAGGGGGTCAGGGCGCTGCGGTCACCGGGGATGGAGTTCTTGTTGCAGGCAATGTTGATCTGCTCAAGGACGGCCTCGACACGGGCGCCGTCAAGGCTGTGCTGGCGGAGGTCGACGAGGACCATGTGGCTGTCGGTGCCGTCGGCGACGAGCTTGTGGCCGAGGGACTTGAAGGTGTTCTCCAGGGTCTTGGCGTTGGAGACGACCTTCTCCTGGTAGGCCTTGAAGTCGGGGCTGGCAGCCTGCTTCAGGGCAACAGCCAGGGCAGTGATGGTGTGGTTGTGGGGGCCACCCTGGTGGCCAGGGAAGACGGAGAAATTGATGGGGTTCTCGAGGTCGTAGAGGGTCTCCTTGCCGGTCTTGGCATCGACAGAGCGTACACCCTTGCGGAAGAAGATCATGGCACCACGGGGACCACGGAGAGACTTGTGGGTGGTGGTGGTGACGATATCGGCGTACTGGAAGGGGGTGGGGATGACCTCGGCGGCGATGAGGCCGGAGATGTGGGCCATGTCGACGACGAGGTAAGCACCAACGGAGTCGGCGATCTTACGCATGCGGGCATAGTCGATGAGACGGCAGTAGGCCGAGGTACCGGCAACCAGGACCTTGGGACGGTAGAGAATGGCGTTCTTCTCAAGGGTATCATAGTCAATGATGCCGGTCTCGAGATCGACGCGGTAGGGCATGGTCTCGAAGTAGGTAGAGACGGCGGAGATCCTTGAGGGTAGAGGATTAGCATGTGAAAGAGTCGATGATCAATTGAGGTCAGAGTCACTCACTTTCGCTGGGGAGTCTGGTAACCGTGGCTCAGATGGCCACCGTGGGGGAGGTCAAGCCCCATGAGACGGCCGTGAGGGGGCATGATGGCCTGGTAGACCTGAAGGTTGGCGGGAGAGCCAGAGAGACACTGGACGTTGACACCCCACTTCTCGGAATCGAGGTGGAAGGCCTCGAGGGCACGGCGCTGGCAGAGAAGCTCGATCTGGTCGATGTGCTGGTTGCCGCCATAGTAACGAGCACCGGGGTAGCCCTCGGAGTACTTGTTGGACATGGGGGAACCGAGAGCGTCGAAGACGGCGCGGGAGGTGATGTTCTCGGAAGCAATGAGAACGATGGACTCGCGCTGGCGCTTGATCTCGTCCTTCTGTGGAGGGTGTAAGCCATTGTCGCCGAGCTAGGGATTATGCAGAGGGCAGAAACGTACCATGATGGAGGCGACCTCGGGGTCGGAGTCGAGGAGAGACTTCTCGAGCATCTAGATGAGAAATGAGTCAGTCAACCAAGGTCAGTCGATTTGGGGATCCCCTCGGATGAGGGCCAATGGCGGGGAGCTCTACCTCCTTGTGCGACTCGGAGAGCGCATAGTCGGCGTTGGGGGGAGCCATTGTGTAAGTGCGTGTTTGCGTGGAGGGAAGATGAAGAGAGGAAGAAGAAGTCGGGATGGTTCCTTGTGAGGATTGGGGTGATGAAGAGAAGAGAGAGGGAGAAAAAAGGACAGGAAGGTGTGGGAGGACGAAGGTAAAGTACTAAGTAGCTCACTCCCGGGCTGCGAAGAAAAATTTCCTACGGCTCCCGAGCGAATGCGGCGGTCCACACAGATCGCGCACACGGCAAAATACCGACGGGGGCAGGAGCGGCGGGGTTCCTTGGAGGTGCGGGGTCTTTTTATTGGTGGGAGCCGGCCTCCGATAATGGGGGACCTGGATGATTCAGAGACGACGGCCTCCGTAAAGTTACCCTGGAGGCGGCTGACGTTGGAACTAATTTCTTTTTTGCCGTCATCTATCCGAGTTGCATCAATTGACCAGCTAGTTGCTCGCTGGTCTCTGTACACCGCATCGTGTAGTTCTCCTTCGATAAGTAGCGGTGGTGGTATCGTCTGTCTCTTACCATGTCGTCTCACTTTACCCTTCCGTCCGTCCACGGGCCAACGACTATGCTCTGCAAGCTAGCAACCACCAAGCTCACCACAACCACATGCAACAAGCTGCACATCCCGAGTCACCTCCAACCATCAAGCAACAAACCACCCAATTGACGTCTCAGCCATACGCCCAGTGGTATCAATGCCGAACTACGAGCTATGTCCGTCTGTAGTTCAAACGGCTTGACCCGACACTTGTGATGGCTCCCACGGCTCCTCCCCCCGTAAACACCGATCACGTTTCTGCATCAAGAAGCTCCCCACGCCGAAACACCAGCATTCACGCGTCCGGCATACACGGGAACCATCCTCCAAGCCATCATACATACATCCACTAGTTTCTCAGCACGACAACCCAGCGTCCTGATACTAGCCCTTCTTGAACATCATTACCTTACCCTGCTACCATCCGAATAGGGCCTAGCTCCCCATCCAGACATTGCGGTCGGTGTGGCTCAGTTGGTTAGAGCGTTGGTCTCATAATATGACTTGACCTCAGGTCAGGGACATCCAAAGGTCGAGAGTTCGAGCCTCTCCACCGACATAGATTTTTGCCATTCGCTAGGGTGTGCACCTGTGCTGGCTTCTATCTTTTTTTTGCGTGGGTCGCCGGGTTGTCCTCGTTCTTGAGGGCTTTGCTGAACTCGCCTCCCCACACAGCACAGGTTCACAACCAGTTGCTTAGTCGGTGTGGCTCAGTTGGTTAGAGCGTTGGTCTCATAGCATGATTTGACCTCAGGTCAGAGTAATCCAAAGGTCGAGAGTTCGAGCCTCTCCACCGACAACATTAGCTTGTCTGGTCGACAAGCTTCTCTTTTTGCTGCGGTTCCTGGCGAGAACTCCATACAAGGTGACACTGGCTCATAACCGCATTGAGTGACTGGCATCAAACGAAATACCAGTCTCACAGTAGACGGGTAGACGGCCTTGTCTCACCCCCTCTCTCTTTTTCCCTTTCCTCGTCTGAGAGTAATCATGATCGTGTGTTCCACAACCGCGAATCATGGCACAAGCCAGACGATAGTGGCTACGAGGCTTCGGGGAAAGGTAAGACAGATAAAGGTGTGCGCCACGCACGGCACTGCGCAGCTTGAGGCAAGGGAGCTTTGATAATTGCCCTGTGGCTGTTTGAGCCGACAATCTAGATTCGAGGGATGCCCACTCTCCTATAGCAGTTCTGCCACCAACTGGTCGCCATGGCGAGTTGTTCCTGGTGCATCAAGGTAATCGACGGCGTTCTGGCACCGGAATGTGATTTGAAGTCATCACTGTCTCAATGCGCCGGTCGCTGCATGTAGTTACGAGAATAAGCAAATATGTTGCAGCGACGGGTACACAATCGTCAAGTTGCAGCTGGCTTCTCCATGCGTAGCTCTGCTCCTGTTGTTAGCTCGGGTCAATTCAACATCCTGGCGAGCGCGAAGCTAGGTTGCCGGCTCTAGGCCTTGAATTGCAAGCGATCGAAGCTATCCGAAGAGAATTTCCCCTAGTTGCCGAGTCGATTTTTAAGGTGGTAGGCTGACCTGAAACCCTGATCGGTATTCTTCTAGAATGATTGAGACTGAAATGATAAATTATACCGTATTCGCAACCACCCTTGTGTTGACTCAGGATTCCCAAGCGATAGGGTTGATGGAGGAGCATACCAGCGCAATTGGCCATAACTGGCCCTGGTATCCGTATTGGGCGCGACCAATGAAAACACCGAGTTGCAAGTCAAGGTTCCCGAAGAAGAGTTTCAAAAACAAAACCGACCAAACGCTACAAATCCTTGACGCCAGTTTAGGTTGAAGATAATGATGGACGGCCCAAGTCACATGACCGCGTGGCAATGAGGATCCAGCCTCCTCGATGTCGAGAGATTAGGTGCTTCTAGGCGTTTACGCTAGGCTCTAGCACACATGAACCAGCTGTTGTTAGCGGGCCGGTAGTTGTCAGCGTCCGTCTTCAGGCGTACGTTAGCGGACCCCTTGTTGGGTTCTTGGGTTACGTCGGCAATGAGCCGAATTTATTCACAAGCGACTAGGCAACCTACCGAAGAAGTGTTTGATGCTGTAATGCGCCGACAACCAAGCCCTCTCGTTGATGGCTTCTCATAGACTCGGCGAATTTGTTAGTCGTCAGAGGCTGTCAGATTCTTATATCGGGTGCTCAATATGCGCGGAATACCGAGCGCGGAGAGAGGGAACATGAGGTGAGAGGTTGGGGGGTAACAGGGGGGCTAACGGCTGTGCTGGCGCGATCTATCAGGTGGAGAGATCCCTGGGTGAAGGTTTCCCCCATGTCCTGCAGGGCCCAGGCAGGCCCAGTACTGTACGTAAACGCTGGGCCCTACCTAGCTACTAGATTGGCAGATCACCCATCGGATAATTCCTCGGTGCGTCCAGGCGAAGCGGCTCTCCAAACGCGAGGGAGGGTTGAAGGGTGTGTCTTGGACACATGCATAGGTTGTTAAGCCTGTGGTACCGCCCAGCAACAAGAGAACAAGACGTGCATTGTTTGGCAGACCGCGTAAGATATCCGCTGGTACAGCTGCGTCGAACCGCGCCGAACACGTGTGACTCCTATCGGATCAAGAATCCACTTTTGCTGATTGCGATACGTAGTGGCCAAGCCCAGCCAGGGCTGGCTGCTGGATCAGCTGGGCCCTGGGGAGGCCCGGGCCGGGGCCGACCTCTCCGTCTGGTCTCGTTGACGTTTCTTTTGCTTCCGGCCTATGATAGAGCTCAAATGGATGATTGGGGATGCGCCAGGGCAGACGGAACCAACTGAGGAAAACCAAGTGGCATGAACTGGGGATGCGAGAGAGAGAACAGTGGGCGCGAAATCTGACACAAGGCCAGGACGGAGCGAGCAGCCCTCCTCGCTACCCCCTTCGAGCGAATGGGATCGCCGAGGCCGAAAACACGAAGCTTACCCGTAGACAAGATGAGAAAAAAGCAAGTTCGCATGGATGAGACGTGGGATGGTGTGTGTGAGAGTGTGTCGTGCGTGCGGCACAGGCCAATTTATTAAGCAAGCACTGACCGTTGCTGTTGGTCCTGGCTGTCAAGCTGAGACGAGCGCTGCTCGTGGGGGAGACATCTAGACTATCCAATGCGCCAACTTGAGGTCGATGTGACGAGCAGTGAGGCTGGCACGCCAGAACCAGATCGTGCTGTGAAAGTTGCTTGACTGTTGTGCGCCATCCACCTCATGTGGATTGGATGCGGTACTTTGTAACGTCTGCAGACAGGCAGAGCACAGCCTTGCCTGGTCCGAGTTTATGGCTGTTGTTAGACGGGATGAAAGCTCGATGAGACTGACAATGGAGAAAACACCAGTGGACCGGGCATGTTGTCAAGGCTTTACTTGGGGTGAAGATATCCAGGCCTGGGTGTCTGAGGCGCTCGCTTAGGAGGAACTGGAGGCATCGACCTGGTCCAGAAAACAAACAGAGGGCCGCTCTGCGCTGGGATGAGAGTCTCCGGCCGGGTGAATTGCGGGTCGGATATCGTGGGCAAGGTAGGGGTAGAAGCTGGAGTACCCCGTACATATACATACCTAGATGCCGTTGCACCACTGCCATTTTCGCATCACGCAGCATTGTGGGATCTATCAGACTGGACTGCCCTAAACCCATCCATGGCTGGTGGCCACGAGCAATGGAGGCATTGGCTACGTGGTTGCAAGCCCGATATGCAGTTGCACCTGCACCCTGCGCTGCATCGCGCCGCAGTGCACGCTGCACACTGCACACTGCGCACTGCGGCGCGATGCAGCG
>JAADYS010002401.1:0-19913 GCA_012931995.1 Fusarium albosuccineum | reverse complement strand
GCTTAGCTGGAGCCCCCCGGCCGGAGCCCTGGAGCCCTGGAGCAAAAGCTACCCGGTCTCGACACTGTATGCCAAGGGCCTAGTGCACCGTGTTTAGCCCGTGCCTGAGTCGTTGCGGCTTGGATGGCGTCGACGATGGGACCTTGGCTCGACTGATCACCTCAGCGCATGGGTCACCAATGGATCATCGGGGCGTTTCTGTGTACGTAGTGCGTCCGCGCTGCCGGGGCTCATTTCGAGGACAGGTGGTTGAAGGAGTTGAGTTGTGGAAAAATACGTTGGCTACCTAGGTAATTACAGAGCGAGCTGCAAGAGTCAACGACGAACTGCCGAAGCCAAACCCACCCTCCACCACCACCCCCGACTGTGGCAATCGGCAGGAGGAGGTCACCTGATGCGTTGAAACGACAGGCTAAAACAATTAGATGAGATCGGCTGCAGGTGAGTTGTTATCCCCGGCCGCCGACGGGTTTTGAGTTGTGCTGCTGGGCTGTTATCTGCCAAGCGAAGTGGAGGTTTGGAGGTTGTCAAGTCTGCACGAGACTAGCGAAGCCTTCTGTCTCGACCTCTTCCCGTCCGATCGAATCACGGCCCATGATGGGAAATACGAGGCCACTAGCCCTCGCCGTGACACTGGCTGTGCGGTCCTGTTCCTGTCTGGTTCATATTTCACAATGGCCGGCACCTAGGCATTCCGTGTGGGCACTTTATACGGACAAGACACTTAGCCTGGGCTAGCCTGCTCACCACTACTACGACCGTGTACAACTGCTACGACGCTGCATAAGATGGCATTTTCCCACTGACCCAGGATCCCGGCGATCAGTTCGATTAAAAGATCCTCGGCCCCTCCCAGACCAGAGCACAGAGCACACCCAACCCTGGACGCCATCCATCATCGTCCGTCCACCGAGGCGGGCCAAGATCAGGCGTGCTCCCGTATGCTACTACCTACCTAATACAAACACCGATAGTAAAAGTGCCCGACCAAGACTCACTGGCCAATGGATCCTGGCACAGTGCGCGGCGCTTCCCTCGGCCTTCGGAGCTCTATTCTGCAACGGCCCTGATCAGCATATCCACCGTCTCTGTCAACTCTGTCTCTCTTCATCTCCATCTTTTTTGCCTTTTCCTCCCAGGCACAAGGGATGACGTGACCCCGGGAAGCGTGCCTATCGCGGCTCCGGACCGAGTCGCCAAAGCTGCTTGCTGTATGGGGAAGATTTGAATGCGTAATTGATTTACTCTGCCGCGGCAGTCGTTCGTGGATAAGGAGACGGACCAGGCACGGACAGACGGGCAGACAAGCGGGCTCTGCGGGCTCAAACTCAGGCTCAAGCTCGATCAAGCAGACAAAGACAATGAACGATCCAAGACCGGCAAGCGGTAGGGCTGGCCCGCTTTCCGGGGTCGTCGACTTGTGTGGACCAGGCTCGTTTGACGTGAAGACATCCCCAAGCCTCAGCCTCCGCGGCGCCCCGAGGCCAGCATCCGCCCATCCATCTGGGCCTAGCCCATGGCGCTTTCTGTCAGGCCTGCCCAAAAGTCGCCTGATGGGTGCTTGATTTGGCAACTGCGGCTAACGGAATTCAGAATTGATTATCCCAGGGGCAGCAGTGTCTCGGCCGTCGACGCCTCGCCGCCGTTGAAGAGTTTCACATCATCGATCCGTCATGTTCCGTTCCGTTCCGTTTCCCTCGCCAGTCTCAGACAGTTTTAGACAAGAAAGCCAACGACAAGCCCGTGGCGTGGTGGATTCGCCATTCTCAAGAACAAGTTTCCAGGGACGAGGCACCGGAAACTCTGGCTACATTCTTGTCTCCGTCTGGGTCTCGCGTCGTTGGTGCGGCTCCCCCGCCCATCTACCTCAGACCGAAAGAAACACCAAGCCCACATTCCTCTAGCTGAGGATTGACTCTACTGTTGAATACCTTGCCTTGCAGGTAAGCAACCTCTTGTCGTCTGCAGCCGGCCAAACAGAGCCCCAGTTTCAACCACGCCGCATGCACTCGTGTGGTCCTGACCTGGCATGGCCGGGCCTTGGCCTTGGAGAGAAGAGACGCTTTGAACATGGACGCACGCCACCGCCCCCAGTTTGTGCCTCGAGGTTGGCGTCTCAGACCAAGACATGCACCTCGCGTCCCCATCTGCTCTGCACTCCAGAAACGTTCCCACTCTATCAAGTTTACAAATCCATCCTTAGGGACGGCATCTTCCACCAACGTACATGAGGTGCCTGCACACTCTGGTCGAAAGCTGGCTGGACTAGAGTACGCCATGACGCACCATTTTAGAAACATCTGAGCCCATGATCATCATCCTCCCTCTCCCTCTTATCTCCCCCCACAGGATCCGCCGGGAGGGAGATTAGCATCCCCGCATATTCTCCGAGTTGCCCGCTGCTGCTCGGCCGTCAGCCCGCCCGCCGGAGTGGAATGCAGCTCTGGCATTTCTCTGCAGATCGCGGCACTTGCTTTTTCACAGTTTCAACGCCTCCCCGGGGCTTTGTTTCTCCCCGTTGTTCTCGCTTATGAATTTCATAACATTAGAGTTGCCAGTGTCCATCCCAAACGACCGGGCTTAGAATGGTCCCTGGGCGTCCAGAAACTATCAAAACTCTGCTCTGACACCACATGAGTCTCACTCGCCCGCCTCGTAATAGCTGTTCAATTAAGAACAAGATTCAGAAAACGATAGCTCAACTCCGTGGTTTCGGCTAATCTCAAGAGGCGCAGCCAAGAATTCAAATGTTGCTGACTCGGCGGCCCGCACATGTCAACTCTGATTGAAAAATGCTCCCGAGACACCTCACGTCTCCAACTCCCTTCAACAGTTTCAAACCGATTCATGTGCAGCATCCGAAGCGGCACTGCCCCAGAAGGTGGCGCAGCATCGGATATCCGAATATCCAGGCGTCCGACCCCATGGTCTGGGAAAAGCCAAATGCCACACAACCTTGTGTGGCGATGTAGATCGACTCTTCGTCAAGCCTCCCCTCTGCCATGGGAATATCTAATCCGAACCACCAGACTCTTGAACCCCCTTTCCGAAAAGACGGCTCTGACAAGCACGCTCCGACCATCAGGGTCGGATCACGGCGGCAATAAACCGGATCTTGGCGTTGCACTTCGTACTGTAGCATCAGAGGGTTACTCTTGCGTTTGGACCAGCATCTGGCTTCATGAGCTTCAAGCTCGGATTGCAGCAGATCCGTGATAGTACCGAAGTACCTAGCTCTTAAGATATCGACGAGCTGTGGGAGGCCCAGTCACCGACTGAATTGATTGATTGGTTTATCAACGTACTTGGATCAACCTCACTTGATTGTTGCTTCCAAGTCTGACCGTTTCTGTACCACACAGTTATCGCAAGGGACGTATTGATGAAGGATACAGACTTTCCTTTAGCATAGGCAGAGGGCCCATCATAATCATCTCCATTGTAAAGTGACCCCATGCCGCAAGATGGATGGTTGCTATGTTCAGAAGCGCCCGGCTAGACCCAACATTGAATGATATAGAATTCAGCAGAGCAATATCGCGCTCGTTAGAAGCTAGCAGCATGATGTGTTCATCATCTTGAGCTAGCAATAACCTTTTACGTAGCTTTGCGTTAATCAAGCAACAGTAAGACCAAGGTAGCAATGAGATGATATAGTCTACAAGGAGTCGACGACAGAGAGAAGCTTGCTCTTATTCTTCGGGATTAATGTACTGAATGCTTTTCCATGCAAAGCAGTCGCCCCCGAGACTTGGTTCATACGTTCTAGACGTATGCAGCGGCTCTTGAAGGTATCCCTAGCCATCCTCTAGCGTCCCGGGGCCGGCTTCGATTTTCAGTTCCTCGACAAGAGACTCCGTACTTTTACCCGCTCTATTCTAGCGCCCGTGTCAAAACGGTGTCCGGCACAGACAAAAACCCAAGGTCTGAAGTCGACGGAAGGCTAGTCACATGTCAGACCCCGGCCGCGTTGATATTCCCGGCGAGCAATCCCGGCATCCCCGTATCTGATCCCGGCACAACTGCCCTGTCTCTACCCCACATTCGGTGTGCCGGCCGGCTTCCTCATTCGGTCACCACGCTTCTCGACCGGCACCGGAACCGCTTATCCACACGTGAACTCTTCTCCTCATCGCATCAAACATATCTCTTTCAGGCTGTGGTCAACTAAAGGGCGCGCCTTTCTTTATACACTCGGTGAATCAGTATAAATATCTCGAATTGTCTTGCCATTTTGATATCGTATCATCGATTCGCAGTTCTTCTTCCCCTCTATCGGACCTTGAATCAACCCCTCAGTACCCAAGATGAGCAAGCTATCAGACTTCCGCCTCCTCTCCTTTGATGTCTACGGCACTCTCATCGACTGGGAGACAGGTGTTCTGGACGGCTTGAAGCCCCTTGTCGAATCCAATAATGCCAGCTTTTCGCGGGAACACCTCTTGGCTACTTACCATGAGTTTGAGAGCGCGCAGCAGCAAAAGACGCCCGACATGAAGTACTCGGAGCTCCTCTCCACCATCCACCCTCATGTTGCCGAGCGTCTAGGCCTCCCCAAGCCTACCGCCGAGCAGGACAAGGCATTCGGTGCCTCTATCGGAACCTGGCCCGCATTTCCCGATACCGTGGACGCCCTGCGTCGTCTTGGGAAGCACTACAAACTTGTCGTCCTCTCCAATGTTGATCGCGAGTCCTTTGCCAGGAGCAACTCCGGGCCTCTCCAGGGGGTCCCCTTTGATCTCATCATCACCGCTCAGGACGTCGGCAGCTACAAGCCCGACCTGAAGAACTTTGAGTACATGCTGCGCGAGGTCGAGTCCAAGTTTGGCATCAAGAGTGCGCAGGTCCTGCAGACGGCGCAGAGCCAGTTCCATGACCACCACCCCGCCAAGAAGATGGGAATGGCATCGAGCTGGATCGAGAGGCCTGGGGCCATCATGGGAAACCGAGAGAACCCTGTCTATAACTGGAAGTTTGATACGCTAGGGGATATGGCGGATGCATTGGAGAAGGAGCTTGCCAGCACATAAAACGCAGTTGATATAAATACATATATTTACGTTGATGAAACAGAAATATGTGTCTCGTACATAACAAGCGGCTTACAAACACACCCTCCCATCAGCACCTCGCACCAAAGAGAAGCTTATCGCCAATAGAGATGTCCATGGCATGAAATAATCTTCTTTCCTTCATGGCATGACTTTGAATCAACTAAGCCTTAATGTGATGTTGATGGAAATGACCTCACTTTCTTTCTTGTTCATATAGAAGCGCTACCTAATCATCTCTGTGCGCCGCATCATACCCTTGCAAGAAGAGCTGTTTTGATTACTATTATGCCTCGCCGATCATCTCAACAACACTCTTTATGAGCTCATGTACCAATTCATCATCCACAATACCGTCCTGCCATGTAAAGCCCAGCCCGAGTCTCCCATCTCTGCCCGAAGCTGCGCTGACCTTGACAGCCCCTGAGCTGGCACTGGCACTCTGACTGAACATGACGCTCTGAATCAGACCATCTTGCAGCTTCAAGTCCGGTGACGGGCTCAGTCCTCCGACGTTGCTCAGCTCCCAAGCAGCCCAGCGCTTCTTTCCCATCTTCTCAGCCAGCCACTGGATGAGATTAGGCACGTGCTTGAGGTAGGCCACGGGCATATCAACCCCCTTTTTTCGCAACGTCTCGTCGATGGTGTTCTTTGTCCGTTTTGCGTCTTTCCAAAGGGATAGGGTATTTCGGCTGTAGACTTCGCTGAATGAACCGACGTAACATCCCGCTGAGCGTTGGCCAATGTCGGCTGGTAAGAACCTCCGGAGTGAGACGGCGCAGTCTCCTTGGATCGTGGTGTACTCCTGGGGCAAAAGGCGAGAGAATGCCACTGCAATGAGAGACATGAGTCCTGATGTCAACGTGACGCCTTGTTCCCTGCACCGTCCTTTCCAGTTGTGAATACATTTTTCGGCTATCCACACGGAGGAAAATCTGGTCCGGACTGGGAGGGTCTGTTGCTTCCCACTCCACCAGTATCCCGGTGGTTCGCCGATGTTTTGCTGGCGGGAGACAAAGTCGGCTGTAGTCGGCAGAGTAACCATTGATTCCAATGATGGAAGCAAGTCTTGCTGGGATGGTTCGATACTATCGGGCACGGGGCCTATCTGAGGAGACGAGAGCGCACATTCGAGGTCTTCATGGGTGATGACGGCGCTCTGCGTATCTAGAAGAGAATGGTGAAAACAAAGGCAGAGAGTGAACCAAGAAGTGTCTTCAGGATTTGTGAGAACATTTATCCTCCAAAATGGAACCAAAGAATTGTCCTGTTGGAATGGGAGGTTGTGCTGCTTCTCCAAGAATTCGTCTAGGGTAGGATCCCTCGATTGTCCTGGAGTATAGCCCGGTTTCTCAACAAAGGTGACAACTCGCTCGAGATGTATTATTGGCAGTCGGACAAAGCGCGCTGTCGTTACCGTGTCTATAGGTATTGCCGACAGGATGGGATGCCTCGCAATAACAGAAGCTAAGCTTCGAAACAGTGCAGCCCTGAGATTCTCTCCATGACGGTTCACATACGTGGCTGTCACACAGACATTGGTGAAGATACCCAAATGGCTTCGGGCAGTAGAGTATTGTTCAGCCGGGCCTTGAAAGTCAACTTTTCTGTGAAGGGGTCAAAGTCTGGTAAAGGGTGCTTACCAAGCGGCCTGAGACTTGACAGTTGATCAGCATCTAGATGATTCATGTCGTAGATCTGTGTAGAACCTGACATCAACTCATAGTTGGAACACGGCCCATTTGTTAAGTCTCACCTATTCCAGTTGAGCAAGTCTCCGCCGGCCGGTCTACTAGCGCTGCCGGTCGTGTCGGGCCGGCCGGCTTTGGATGCCCGGCGCCCTGTCAATGACATCGGCCGCGAGCGGGGACCGAAACATTCATGCCAATTCCCATGTGGATAGAAAGCAATCAGGCGACAGGGAAATATTATTGAGCCAATTCTCGCCAAATAAATGAAGAGTCTCATCAAAGAAAGGTTCAAGTTTATGCAGGCAGGGAAGGTGAGGCTAATCATTTGGACAGCTAGCCCTTAATTATTTTATGACTATATCTCCCAGTCCATCAAATACATCGCCAATGCGTGCTGAAAATCAGTCGCTGTCATAAGGCTAGCCCATCTTCAGAAGCGGCTCACTTGGGCAACTCTCCAGGAGGCTGCGATATTCCTCAACGACCGCTCTCCACTCGTAACTCTCCTTGGCCAAGCATCTGAAGTTTCTCGGTCCGTCCGAGCTTCGACAGAGCATGAAATTGTACCAACCGTTTCGACTATCGTGAGCAAAGTCTCCGAACACAATCAGCTCGAGTGAAGCCAGCCCCTGCCGTCCGAATGCCCATTTGGCAAGTGGACTAAACTCATATCGCAACCCAAAAGGAAGAGACGCCCAGGTGTCGTCGTGGGTGGTTTTGACAGAGCTGTCCGCATTAAAATCCTTTGATCGACCGAGGCTGCTTCCCACCACAACCGGGTGAAGGTATGAATTCTCCATGACGCCGCGTGTCGGGCGGATGTGGACAAGCTTTAGAGTATGTGAAGGTGGAAAGGATTGTAATATTGGCTTCTGATCAACGAAAGACTGCTAGTTAATACTGTGATTTTCAGATAAAGCGAGGGCTGGTGATCCACTTACAATGAATCTCGGGTCGCAAGTCAAACCATAAGCCTCCAGGCCGAGTCTTCCGAAAGGATTTAGAGAGCCTTGTTTCTCCATACTGTCAAGAAATCCGTCTTGCCCAAGATCTGGCTTATCGCAGTCCATAGGGCAATACGCAAATCTCCTCAGAGTTGGCTGACCCTGAGCGATTTTTTCTAAGATCGAAACATCGCACAACGGGCCATGGATGCATAGATAAAGCTCCCCGAGCCCCTCAAAGGACTCCAGACACAGTCGCAAAATGAGGAACTCAAGAAATCCAAAAGCGTCATTACAATCCTGGATCTCGAGGATCTTCAGGCTCAACGGCAGCTCAGCCCCCATAATAGAGCCAATGAGTTCGGCCCACTCTGGACATTTTCGAAGTGTTAGAGATCGCAACACACCAAAGTTGAACAGGTTTATCATCCCGGGCCCGACCTCGACTTGTGAGAGCGAGAGCCTGCTGAGGTTGAGGAACAGTGAGTCGGGCGGCTCCAGAATGTGTCCCGTTAAAAATCTAAGCATAAGGTCATTGTCGTCGTCAACGCCGTCTTCAGCCAAGCGAGCGTAATAATCCGAGTAAAAAGAAAACTCAATTAGGTCCAGCTCAAGGTCTTCCAGACTATGCGCGTTGTTCTCAAGGACAAGGTGCAAATTTACCAGATGTTGGGGGTGAGGACCTTTCCAACAGAAGCGCTTGAGACTCCGAAATGGGGAGAGAGTCAGTTGAGACCCGTATTCATCGATTGATAGATAATAGATACAACTCCCATCGGTCGTTAAACTGAGAGCTTGAAGTGATGAGTGCAGACGGGCGAGAATTCCCCGCGGTCCCATGATTTGGGCAGGGATGCACGTCCCCAAGTTCCAACTACTCCTGGTATCAGCATCAAGACAACAGCCTTTATTTAATGTATATTCTCACCTAAAGCTCTGCAATTGGCCCGCCTTGAAAAGTTCCACGATTGAGCTTGTCTGCTGGCAGAAACGCCCAAGGCACCAGGCTTTGTATATTTCTGAACATTGAGTGGGCATGACAAGCCCCAGACTCTCCGTGATATGGTGGATACATCGCTCATCGGTATTGGAATGGAAGGCCGAATTGAAGGAGAGCTGCGATGCGAAACGGACGCAAGCTTGTGGGAACTGCTCGGATTTAATGTTGTCCAGCTCCCAGTCCGGCAAAGAAACGACTATCGATACCCAGAGGTGCGGAGTGACGACCTTTCGGAGATAGACCGAGACCAACGTTAGGGACTTCAAGTCGGCCTTGGGCAGCTGTCGCTTCTAGGTTAGAATATCTCAACAGAGGGAGGCGGACCAAGGTAAACATCCATACCTGCCGTGCGATGTTGTCTAACACCTCAGGGGGCATGCGCCCTAACATTTTGATTCGTGGGCGAGCTGGGCGAGAGGCTTGATGGGAAAAGATGGAGGGAAAGAGAAGGAGAGGAAGGAGAGGAAGAGATTTCAGACGAGAAAAAATAACAATCCAGGAAGCACAAAGGCAGCGTTGACTGATATCCTTAGGGTGGGGCTATCATCATAAACCGCATATTCGACATCAATACCTGAGGTACCTAGGGGGTTCAAGAAAATATGAGAATTACAGATAAATCCTCATACCATAGTAGGGCTAAACCTAGGCATATTTTATTAAAGATTAATAGTATTAGTAGCTAAGACTCAAGCTTCTTTTATGATGATATCTTTAAGCCCTTAGCCTAATAGTACCTAGGTAGTCATTTGAAAGTTATGGTCGTGATAAGATCAGAGAGTCCTGTATTTTTTGGACCCAAGGTGCCCTAGGCGGGTTCTTTCAGGGGCCATTTGTAGGCGTTTGTTCTTCATTTAGGGGTTTGTTGGCTGCCTTGGCAGTCTGTTTGTTCATCTGAGTAGGTACCCCTGTCCACATACAAACATGCAGGAGAACCATCACAAAACACTGACCCCCTTTATTCAAACCCATGATCAAACCATTCTCCCAGATCCGGCAGTGAGCTCAGCTCGGCATATCCAGGCAAAGGATGCCCATTCTTGTTAACCACAGCCCCAGAATGCTGACTGCCAGCCGATGAACCGCTAAACAGATTCAACATGGGGTTGTCCTGCCTCGGTAGCTGCAGCGTTTCTCCCGGGACGATCTGCTGCATGACGACCCAGTTTCGAAACTGGAGATAGCCGTCCTCGTTTGGCTTCATATTCTCGTCTTCCCGACTTGTGTGCTGGCTCAATCTATCAAACGCAACCTCGAGTCCCTCTACGGTACGCTTCTCACAACTTGTCGAGAAAACACCGATGGACATGTTCTTCAAAAGTTCCATACCTCTCTTGCTGACATCTTTGAGTTGACTGCTCCTGTCGGATATGCACTTGGCCACCAGAGCGAGAACAGCAGCACAGCAGGAACTGAATTCCGTGTAGGATGACTTGGAGAGCCCGCCCTCATCTTGCAGGACTTGGCAGAGATCGATTGTGGCCACTGCACTGTTGACGCAGTCATCTACTAGCTCCTTGCGCAACTGGAGCAACTCTGTCGCCGAAGAGTCCTTGTTATTGGTGCTCGATTCGTCAAAGATGAAAGATCGGCCGATGGAGATGTGAACGAGATGGTAGATCAATGCGAGGTGTATGTTGGATCGGAACAGTGGCTTTCCAGGAGTCAAATCTCGACAAAAGGTTTCTAGAGGGAGAGTCTGCCAGTAGCTCTGTAGTTCCTGCTTGACCTTCCCAAGGTTCTGAAAGTTTCTAGCTCGTTGAGACTTGTCGCTATTCTTCAAAGCCAGACTACGACCGTTAGCTATCCTAAACTGGATCTTGAAAAGAATCAGAGAAACTCACATGGCGTCTCGAGCATCTTCCATGAAAATCGTCAGCTTCAACATGGCCATGTTGTTTTGAAAAGGGTTGATTCTCTCTTGAGGCTGGAGCTGAACCAAGTCGGTCGGTAAATTGGCATCGATATCTAGCCTTGAAATCGAGACTGGCCTTCCGTGGAGAATGCAGATCCGTCTGATGAATGTTAGTTTGTTTGGGTGCAAGCTGGAAGCTCCGAGCAAACCTTTCGAGTATATAAGCAGTCCACCAAACCCTCTTCCTCAACTCGGCTTCTCGAAGGGAGAGAGTACTGCTACTTTTCTGGTGCATGTTACTTTGAGTAGCAACCTTGATAGCAATTCCAAAATATGTGCAGGACAATCCGGCGGGGTCGATGGGAAGCACGTAGATGCCAAGGAGAACAAAGGCTTGGATGCTCTCCAACGAGGCCATGGCAAGGATATCTGGAATCAAATTGCACGCCTTTCGATAAAATGTCAATGCTAGTGTATCATCCATGGACTGGCAGACGTTGTAGGCCTCCCTCATGAGTCCCCTAGAGGCGCTGCGCGAGGATGGTTGATATAGATGTGCAAACTGCGTCCCAAGAGCAAATACCATGAGAGCGGTGCAGACCCATGGGGCATCTTTGATTCCCACGCGTGTCGAGGAACAGAAAAACTGATCTAGTCGTTGTCGAAGTGTTTCCTCGTCAACGTAAAAGTAGTTGGTCTGGGCAAATTCAAAAAAGACGTTGATGAGGATACGAGCTGCATGGGCGGGCGGGAATAGCGACACGGCTCCGAGGACAACGGCGTCCCGAGATAGGAGTTGCGTAGAGGGAGAAGATTCGTCTATTGTAGTTTCGGAGCTGAGATCCTGTAGAAGATGGATGTGGTTAGAAGTGGTCTAGGCCAGACGTGAGGTGCAAACATACATCGCAGTTGGTATCTGCAAGCTGATCCTTGACTCTTTGCTGAACTCGACGAGAGAATTCAAGATGGGAGAACTCTGCATGAACTACTATTAGTGTATATGATTCAATCATGAGGGGTTATCGTCACGTACCACACGATGGCGGCGACATGGTGTCATCATCGTCTTTTCCATCGCTGCTCCCATCATCCTGCTCATCCTCGGGCATGCCCTGCAAGACTTCCTCTTCTTGAGCAAGCTCGGCAATGACTGTGTCGAGATTCTCTGTAGTGCACTGCTCCAGGCCGGTAAAGTGACGAACGACATGCTCAAGAGCTTGGATCCGCTTCACCTCGAAGAAGGTTGATGGGTCAACGGGCGTGGCAGCACAAGGCTCCCGCCCTCCGCGCGGCTTGTTCCTTGCATCTGCGACTGGCCCACGGGTTCTCTTGAACCTGTTGCTGAACTGACAGGAACGGCCAGATTTCTTGCATCTATCGCAGGGGACAGTGCCGATGCACCTCTCCTTGAGACGCCGGCAGCCGTCGCATCTAGAGGCCAATCATGTGAGCTACCAGGTCAGATAAGGATGTGACCATGATGCTTACGCTCTCGTTGCCCTCCTTGGGCCTCTACCAGTTTTCACAGGCTGGGTTTGTATCATGCGTTGACAGGCCGAAGACTGCCGGTCATGGATGCTGTTGATCCTGGCTGGGTCGACGAGCTCCAGCACCTGCATCATCATGGAGAGCAGCAGACAGCGCTGCTGGGAGGAGTCAGGACAAAACGATGCAATGCTTGTCCGTTTGGTGCCGGGGAGGCATGTGCCGGTTGTTTTTATCCCGGGGTTCAATGTCCAGGAGACGGACGACGAGAAATACGGGTTATCTCTGATAAATACTGAATGTGCCGGTGAGCGCTACGGTACGGGCCGGTCGCTGGAGACGGCGGTACGTACAAGAGACGCTGAGTGTGCCGCCGGCTTCCAAGGCCGGGCCTCTTAAACACGCGACGCCCCAAACATTGCCTGATTCCTCTGTAATTTAGTTGCCACTGCGCAGCCCGTCTGTCTCACCCTTCTCCCAGGCGTATCGCTACCGATCGCCACCTGTTCATCGGCTGCTCTTCCCCGGAGACCCTCCCTCCTCCCATGACGCCCGCTTCTCCATGAACTGCGATCCTCTGCGACCTATCCCGATCTGGATAAAAATGCCGGTGGGTCTTGCAAGTCAACTCTCGTAAGTGTCACCGGCCCGGCATCATCAGCAACACACCGCAGAGTGAGTTGCTCGTGCTGCTGCCAAGATGCCCCCATCAACACCAGGAATGAGGAACTTGTTGGTACCATGACGACACTATCATGAGATCGAATCTGTATCCCGAGTCCAACAACAAACACATCATTCAAGACAGAACCTCTCCTCAGACCAAATAAATTTGTATCAATTCCCTTGCCTTAGATAACCTATGCTCGCTCTAATACTCCCAATGACCCGTCCCAATCCCTAGTTCTGTCCTGCTAGACGCCTCTCTAGTGCTCCTATTCGCGCCTTCATCGTTGCACCAGCGCCCGGGAAAAGCAATCAGGTCTGATTGTTGATGGTCCCAAGTCTCGTCTGAGATCCATCGCTGCCACGTCTCGTCTTCTGTTGTTTCCGTCTCTAAATCATGCTCCTATGATGCCCATGCTGCGGCTCTGATCTGTCAATGGTTTCTATCCCTCAAATAGATTGGACACCCCTTCTAGTCCATCTGGGGTCGTTTTACGGGCCACCGCCATGCCCGATCTGGTCGCGCCTGGGTCTGACTGCGGATCGTTCATGAACTGCTGCGCCATCTTGCTTCGGTTGCTTCTCTTGCGACTCGACCCGCCAAACCCGCTGCTCTTGGGAAGCTTGCCCATTTCGGAAACGCTGACGCCCTTGAGGTCCTTCAAAAGGTCCAGCACAAGTGCTCGCTGCTGTCGGTGATGCGAGCCAGGCTTGGCCATGTAAGGCGTAAGTCGATCAAGGTCCGCTGGGCTCATGTTGGGCAGTGATAGCAGCACATCCCTGGGCGTCGATGTGATAGGGGTGTAGTAGACAACGATGGCCGCCATCAGCGCAGCCAGTTCCTTCTGGAGCTCCACAAAATAGGGCTCATGGAACGACGTGATGCATCCCTTGAGCACATCTAGCGAGATGTATTCGCGGATGGCTGACGAGATTGATGTAGGGATAGGGAACTTATCACCTGCCAGTTGTCCCTCTAGCGGGCTTTGCAACACCGCCTTGGGAAGCTGGCCATCCACAACATGGAACTCAGGAACCAACGAGATAAACAATCTCAGAATCATGCTACAGCATCGCGAGTCCCGCATCCGGATTCCATGAGTGCAGAAAACGAGTAGCGGCTCCACCACTTCTTGGTGGGTAAGGCAGAATCTTCGTAGAGTCGGGTAGTTTGACTCTGGACCCGGACCTGTCTCGTCGCTTGTGGCAGCCTCTGAGACTCCCACTATCGGCCCATCTGCGAGATGGTTAGTTAGTTAGGCTGCCGTCAATCAACATAGCGTGTTGCTTACTGGGTTTCGTGGGGTCTAAAAAGTCCGCCACCATTAGTACCGCTGTGTAGGTCACTTGACGTAGAATGCTCTCTGCCTTCATCTCCTCCTTCAACCCTGCTTCGCCGTCTGCTGCCACCTGCTGCTGACGCTCCATCTTGTTCCATTCGCCGTTAATCTTAGCATCCATCTGCTGGAAGCATGCCGCCAAGAGCTGAGGGAGGAAATGCTCCCGGTAATCAACAGGACAATCGTCGACAAGATACCTGACGAGATTAAGGAGGTTGCTCTGCTGGTGGGTAGACAGCCAGACCGAGTCAGCAAAGAGCGCCTTGGATAGGGGTGCCGAAAGCCCCTCAAAGCCATAAAACTGCCTCTCCAGACGGCTCATGCAGTAGATGATGGCGTAGGCTGTTTCGCGTACGAATCGAACGGATCCACGAATTGTCGAAGCAAGGCCCTCGATGGTGTTCTTCTTGTCCATGACACGAGCGTAGAAATCATCCTTACTCCCTTCGGAAATCCCGGCCTGCCAGAATCGGTCACTAAGGACTCGGCTGACCATCGATCGCATCTCAGGGGGCAACCCTGCCCAGTTGTCTGGATTGTGCGACGCGTGCGCAAAGCTCAGAAACTCAAGCAGGTCTGCTAGAATGTTAGAGAAGCCGTCTTGCCACAGGGCATACGAAGCCTTGAACGCGTCCGACGACTTGTCAAGTCTCTCAACAGAGAATGCTAGAAAGGATTTGGTGGAACGAAGGGGGAGCAGTTTAATCCGTTCCTCGAGTTCATTCTGAAGGGCGAGACCCTCCGCATCAAGCTCACGCGACCCCCAGTCCTGGATCTCATGCGCCCGTCGGCTTGCCAGATAATTCTGAGCCTTGTCAAGACCCAGCAACTCACAGAAGTTACCGTACGACTTGAGCGAGGTCCGAACGTTCTCGTCCTGCCACTGTGCTTTCACGGGTTCAATGAACTCTTGAAGCTTCTGGATCTTCGCTTGAGCATCTACACTAGTAGCTCGGTGACTTTTCGCTGTCAGTTCGTCTCTGGGAAAGCGCTTAGAAGCTGTTGTGACTCACATGATGATGAAGAGAAAGCTTTTGTACGCGATAGATCGCTTCTCGTCAAGCGATCCTGATGACATCATTTCGTTCACCCGGTTCTCGATTTGATCGTACACGCCCTGGGGAGATATTATCAGTATCGCTCTATAAGGGAGCACATAGGACGTTTTACCAAAAGATGATCTGGCATTTCCGAGGCCAGCCTTTGCAGTTCAACCATGCTCTCACCCTGCAAGTCTTTAATAGCATCGTTAAAAGCACGGTAATCTGGCTGAAGGGCAGGCCATGTTAGCAGGATGTGCTCCAGGACCTTGAGCATAAAGGTAGCGTTCTTGTTTAGAGCCGTCGTGGAGAAGTAGACAAGCAGTTGCAGGGTTCGTTTCCTAATCATAGGGTCCTCAAAGTTCATCTCCAGAAGCTTGTTGCACCAGGATTCCAGGTTTGCTTCCAGCTCCGCCCCCTGCCGTTGATGCTCAGCTGGTCGGTTCTTGCGCCATTTGGAGTAGCCCTTGAGGGTCGCCTCGATGACGGTGAATTGAGCGTCGACGCGCAGAACCGGCATGGAATGCTTGAAATATGTCTGCTTGTCTAGAGGAGGCTGACCATCATAGAGATGCTGTAGCAAGTCTTCAGTTCGACCAAGGATGTGCGAGATAGCGTCGACCAGTTTTAATTGCACAATGGCCTCGATGATCTGGGAGCTATATCGGCGATAGTTTCCAAGGAAAGCATGTCGTTCTGGGATTGTGTCTGTATCCTCCATGAGGAAGAGGAATGTTGGCTCCTGTGTATCCTCAGGCAGGTTCTCGTACCGAACCAGCCTTGAACTGCAAATCTCTAGAAGTGGCCCGACCGATGAAGACACAAGATCGCTAGGGCCAATCGAACGATTGCTGAGGAGCCGTGTCCAAGTGACGAGGACAGGAATGGACACCATTAAACTCTGGTGCTGAACCACTTGCACTAGGAGTTGTAAGAAGTCTTCTTTTGCAACTTCAGCGGGAAGTCTGGAGAATTTTCGGTCAAAGTAGTCGCCGAGGCAGGAGAGCATCTGTCGAACTTGTTAGTGGCATCCCTGTATGCCTGTTATCTAACATACCTCTGATAGCTTCTTGAGGGTCTGATATTTGTCCTCATCGATGTCCTCTGGATCTACAGCGGACCACTCAAAGAGCCGCTTACAAAGCTCGATAGATGCGCGGCTGTACATTGGAGCAACCAAGTCCTGGAACTCCTGGTCGGAAAAGTTCGTTCTGCAGTATAGAGCATGGAGGGCTTCGAGAGCAGCCTGCGGCTCAGTTAGCGGTCAAACTTTTTATATAATATGCCATTGGTTCCCATACCTTTTGAATCGCAACTTGCGACGAAGCAAGGCCAGCACACATGACCTCGACACAGCGAGCAGCAGATACTGCTTTCGGGATAGCCCATGGCATGAGTGACAAGAAGACAGAGAAGCCCTTCAGAATGCATGTCTTGACTTCATCATTGTCCTTGGGTGCAGAGTTAAGGCAATAGTCCAGAAATCCGGACAAGCGGCTGAGCCAGCCATCATCGCCATGTCGCACAGGTGGACCAGGTTGTCGATTGGGAAACGCCTCAATCAACACCGCAGTAGGGGTAAAGATCTCGACGCAGGCCTTACTAAGGACGCCTTCCCGCATAGCAACCACCGAGTCATCACCTGTGAAGACCTCGTCTGAGAGGTTCTCAAGCACGAACATGACGAGTTCCTTGTGAACCGACGAGTCTTGGATCTCCCACAGCTGATAGAGCATAGAGTCCATATCCATCCACTCGGCGCCCCAGCATCGTTTGGCGACCTCAACCCAGAGCTGGGCGGTCTTGTTTCGGAGGTATGACGGGTCATCTCTTGCAACAGCCTGGCCAAGGCTCAGAACCCAGCCTCTCACGGCATCTGCCTGCTCCTGGTTGTATGATGACCACCGGTATCGGATTGCATGCTCGAGTAGGGAAAGGGCGTAGTGACGGACGACGGGCGACTGTGACTTGTCCGAGGCCAGGTTGTAACCTTGCATGGGCGCTTCGGGGATGTCCTTGACCTCCTCGAGGAAGGACTGGGCTTCTCTACGGGCATCGTTGGTCGAGAAAGGGCTATGCACAACTTCGAGCGCTTGGTGTATCTTGGCGAGAACCTCGGAGTCTCCGCCAGCTCCTGCCGACGGCAGCGAGCTACCGTTGGCCGCCATCTTGTTATCTGTCTCGTCGCCGCCGATGCGTGAACGGCGGACGTTTGCGGAGTGGATTTCTCGGGGTAGCAAAGCGCAGGAGCAGCAGTGCTTGTCCTACGCAGGCCCTTTAAGTATGTTCACGCGGTCGTCTGGGCCAGAGTCATGGGGCAGTCGAAGGGATCGGTTTGTGTTTGATTGCAGGTCGCTGTTCGAGACGTGTTTGCGACGGTAGCCGAAGTCGACGCGGGAAGGCGATCAAACGGGAGGATTAGGCAAGCAAAGGAAGCAAGGAATGAGAGGGGCCTGGGAAGTTGCAAGTGAAGGCTCAAACCAAATGGGGAGGTGAAGGCGGTGCAAGATTGGGATCAAGTTGCTGACCAAAGGCGTTTGTTCAAGATGGATGGAAGGATGGTTTTACCGAAGAGGAAGTGTTGGGCTAAAATTCAAAGCTCAGGTTGAGAGCCGAAAGCGACAGGCCGTGCTGTACTATGCTGTGCTGGCGCTGCCCGTGCTGGGCCTAAAAATGGCGGCGGGGCAGCCTCCACCTCCACTAGGTACCTACCTACCTAGCAGGTGGGGGAATGCGCCAGGCACCTGAGGCTGGGGGAGCACCAAGAGCTGTGCCTCACCGCAGCAATGCCGGGCCGTAGAGTGAAAGACGAGAGGTGATAGGTCAAGTTGCTGTCAGCTGTTTGCTTGAGTGCTTTGTGCTTCTAAAAGAAACAAAGCGGCTACATGATAGTCACCATATCCGCCTCCGCAACAACAGCAACTGCTTGATTCTTTTCTTCAGCCTGTGCAGCTGCAGCTGCACGGTCACAGTGGCACCCTGCCCTGTGGCCCACGACATCGGGGCTTGCGTTCCAGGCGGTTTCCATGCTTCCCACCCCGTGTGGTTTGACTTGCAGGGAGGGGTCCATGATTCAACGGCGCAGCCTGCAAGGCTGAAAGGATGGGAGGATGAGACCACCCAGCTTCCGAGAACTCCAACAAATGACGAACCCCGCGCTTGTGCGTCACAGCGGCGAGACGTGGTGGTGGAGGGGTTGGAGATCGCCAGCTTGTTGCCCAATTTCGTCTACCGGCCTTAGTTTGACATTGAACCATGCACTTCATCCGTGATACCGAGAAGACAATCAGCGAGATGCTTGCACCCGTTTATAAACAAGGCGAGTCCTGAAAGTGTTCATAGTTGTTGGATGACTTGCTCCAACTACAGCGAGCTCTTATTGGACCCTTACTCCCACACGATGGAAATATCACTCATACGTAAAGAAGAGCGCTGGACCGAAAGGTTTCATTACAGCTTCCTCTACTCATGATTTCGGCTCATATTCCCACAAACAGAGCAGCTTGTCGTAAAAGCTAGTAGAGACACACCTTAGCCTCTCCGCCATCCTCTCATCTCGCACAAAATCGCTTCCGTAGTTCATGCTCTTATGCTCCTCAAACCGTGCCAGGATGTTGCAAGTCCAGTCCTTCTCGTCTTTGATATTCAGCTCTACTAGCTTGGATCCTGCGTGCATGCACGACGCGAGGATTCGCAGTTTGGTAGACCCTGGACCCTCGTGGATGTCGACCAGATCCAGTCGCCAGACCCCGCCGCCCAGATTCTCCTCCAACACAAGCTCAACCCGTTTCATCCCAAAGGTCTCATGGGGATCGTGGATTATAAACACACGTATATGATCGTCGTAGCTTCCTGTGACAACGAGTCTTCCATTATCCTTGCGGAGAGGAAGCGGCAGGATTGCAGTGACGCCTGCGGTGTGGGTTCCTTTGATCGTGATGGGCGAATAAGGCTCCTCACATGGTGCTTCCTGGTTCAGGTCCCATATGCAGGACGTATAGCGAAGCATGGAGTCATCTCCACCACAGTAGGCTGTTACCTGGGCCCTGTCCTGGTTCGAATCGGGTGTGCCTGGTGAAAAGGCGATGCACCAGGCCTCAAGCGAGTTGGCGATATTCAGATCAGTTGTTTGGTCGTTGATGCGGGAGTTCTCATCAAATCGTAGTAGTCTCGCGGAGCCGGTCGAAGTTGTGACTCCAATCAAGTCTGGGATCTCAGGGTGCCAGTTGCATTGCAGAAATAAGACATCTTCTCCCATATCGTCACATCTGCTTGTGACAATGTGTTCCAGCGGCGATGCAGCATTTCGAGTAGGGTCAAGCTTAAAGATCGCCAATGACCCGGTGCTTGAAACCACGGCAAGTAAATTTCTACTGCCTTCGAAAAGGTGAAATCGAATATCCAAGACGGCAGATGGTTGTGAGACGGTCTGGACTTGTTGGCTGGTTTACATGTGAGCTAATAGCCATGACAAGAGGGGCGTAAATAAGCAATAGAAACCTACAGCTCCGTACCATCAACTCTGAAAACTAGCAAGGTGCCATTGCGACTTTGAGGTGTCTTTGTGGCAGCTGAAGACTCATCCTCATCGCCATCTTGTCCCTCCTGCTTTTCGTCTCTTTGGAGATTGTAAGTTCCCACCACAAAGTATTCAGGATGCGCTGGACAGAATTGGATGCAGCTTGGGGGAAGGTCTAGCGTCAAAGAGACCTTTGAGGAAACAAGGTTTGAGTCATCCATCATCCCCTTGTCCTCAGTAAGCAGGAGCTGATACTGTAATGTCGAAAAGATAAGGTTTGATCTGTTGAGGGATGTGTGTGTATTGATATAGCTAGCTAAAA
>JAADYS010002400.1:0-10522 GCA_012931995.1 Fusarium albosuccineum | reverse complement strand
CCACGATAAGTTCTGCTTATCGATAAGACCCAATCCTTCCATGTTAACTCCCTCGGTCAATGAATCCTGGATGTTTGTCGCCGCCAACCCTCCAAGCTGAATCATAGTGCAAGTGATATCGTGGTCAAGATAATAAGCGGCAGTGTTGCGTGTCAGGGCAAGAACCCCATGTTTGGACACTGTATAGGCTAGCCCGCCGTCGGTGCCGGAGACAGAAGCATTCGAGCCCATGTTGATGATGGAACCGCCCGGAGGCGACTGGGCCTGCATGGTATTGACAGCCACCTTGGTGCAGACAAACGCGCCAGTGAGGTTGACTCTCAGAACCCGATCCCACATTTCCTGGGAGCAGGTGCCTGCTGGATCGAACTTGTCGAGGACTGCAGCGTTGTTGATGAGGATATCCAGGCGGCCGAATTTGCTAGTAGTGGATTGCACTAAAGTCTCAATATCAGACAAGGACGCAACGTCGGCTTGTTGGGCGATGAATCGATCAGGATAGTTGCGCGCCCATAATGCCGTTGTCTCGGCGAGGCGTTCCTCATTGACGTCGCAGATGGCTACATTGGCGCCCATGTCTAGGAAAGCCGTGGCGATGACTCTGCCTAGGCCGCCCGCGGCGCCAGTGATGAAGACGGTGAGAGGTCTGGGTGAGCTAGACATGTTGATGCGGGAACCGAAGTGTGAGAATGCCATGCCTAAATGCAAGGCGTCAATGAGTTCAGCCAGCTTTAAGAAGCGATTCGCATTTTCATAATGCGGGTACGGCACCTGGTACCTCGTTGTCCGCGCACTCCGCCGCTGTCCGCGTGTCCCGCGGACAAAAGCAAAGTGGTCATTGTTAGTAGCCTCGACGTTGACAATGGCCGCGAACCCGGCTCTTTTCCTGGCCGAAGCTACCATATCGCTGGGTCACCTAGCTAAAGACAAGGGGTCATGCACAGATCGTATAGGCCAATATTCGTATTCGGCTCCGCAAGGTGGTGAGTAACAGCTAACGGGGTGGGACCAAAGGCCTCGATTAAGCAACCATCTTCTTGACCCGCACCTACGCGTGGCTTGAATCGACTTTTCCTTGTAACGCTCCTTTGTAGTGGTTCTACCGGGACGCTGATGAGCGTGGTTTTGTAGTCACAGTAGTGATTTATATGTTCACTCTTGTTAGACTTATCAAATGTTCCTTTACTCTATTACAAGTTCCGACCACGATGACTAAACCTGCCTTGAAGGGAAGGTAGTTAGAAAGCTTTGATAGCCAATCACTATTGCGGACGGTTCATACTTGGGCGATTGCGATGACAATGGCGCAGTATGGTGGCAGTTCTTTAGGTATCAGACTAATATCGGCACAACAATTCAGAATGCTAAATATCTTGCTATCTATTAGCCTAGGATGACACTGTGCCGTTACCCTCTTGATACTGCTTCAGCAGCTGCTTTCCATAATCGTTGCCATTTGGAGTCCTAACCAGAGTGTGGATATGGAATGGCAAAGGGGCTTTGTTGTTCAAGAAGACGCCCGAGTGATGGTCAAATTCGACCATGATGACAGGAGAATGCACTTTGTAATAAAAGGCGTCTCCAATTTGGAATCCACCGATCCAGCAGAACCATGTCTCGTCCCAACGGGCTTCGATCTCTCGTAGTTGAGCCGCCAGTGCTTTCTCTGGGAGGTAGTTGAGGCCCAAAATGACTAATTTGCGGACTGCATCTTGCTGAGACTGGGAGAACGTTGTCACCCTTACGCCTTCATAGGGAACAACCCGGTTATCCTGGAAGGCGCCGCCTAGATGACGTTGATCGGCACGGTGATACCGCGTGGTGGGATACTCGGGACCGCTCAGTTGATCGAAAATTTTCACAGCTTTCTGGGTAGTTGGGTCCAAAGACTGCATCAGACGGAGGCCAGTCTGTTCCTGATCGGTAAAGAGTTCAATGCCCTTGTTGGGTCCCGCGTCAATGACGTTTGGCTCGGCTCCCATAAACACTGGCGATATCACCATCTGTGTTCCGACCACGAAACAGTTCATACAGAGGTGATGGCCAAAGAGCTGCCAGCCCCATGGCCCATCTTCTGAAGGTGTGCCAAAGATGACAAAGTTGTACGAGTTCTCGTTCAGAACGCCCTTGCCATCTACAACCTCTCCCAAGAATTGGTTGACTTTCATGCATCCACTGGCCTTTTCGTATCCAGCCGGAGACAGGCTTGCGCGCATGATGTTGTGAATTGCAGTGATCAAGTCTTCGGATACCTCTTCTAGCCGGACACCATGCCTGAATGCATAGATTTCGGGATTGATCCAACTGCGCCATTCTGGAGCATCAATGGCCTTCGACAGGGCGTCTTTTTCCTTTGTTGATGCAATGCTGATAGCATTCTGGGCTGCTTTGACCATTTCAGTTGTTGGAGCTTCAAAGTCTTCTGCCTTATCTGCCAGGCGGAATAGGTTGGGAATCACATTGCCGTCGGTGGTGATTCCCTTGTATGGCTGGCGGTAGAGTTCATCCCATGATTTCATCCACCCAATCATAAACGGCTCGGAGCATCGTAGCTTAGCCCATCTGTACGTGTCAGATGCTGCAAGCTCCTTACTTCTCGGAACATCAGTGGGTGGGATGTAGTTTCGAAATCCCGCCGGAGGTCGAGTTGATTCCATGATATTGGCTTCAGGCCTTGCTCGGGAATAAGTGGTAGAAATGCAATTGTAGAATACTCGGACAGCAAAAACTCTGTTTGATCCCAGAAGAAATCAGGGATGAGAAAAATTGAGATGCAATCGATGGTTCTTGTCAGAACAGATTGAACCAACTAGTGTCAATCCTCAATTGATTACACTGAATTGGATAGAAATATATGCAGTGATAATCCGCTGTGGGGCCAATGTCCACTCAAGGCACATCAGGCCATGTTTTCACACTTCGGCGTTGTCCGGAAATCACGGAGAACAGTTGATGTTGTGGATAAGGTTGGAGTCACGAACACTCACGCCCCGAGCTCTCTTCCGATCTGAGACCCCACCTCCACGAGTGAGCTGTCAGCCAATAGGAGACTCTCCCCACACACCATGTTCAAGCTAACGTGGCATGTTGTTGACGCACAAAAGAAGACAATAGATGCAGATTATTGGCGGGGTTTTGTCCAAATACTGACCTAATGCTTGACATGAATGAGGGTAGTTCCTGTCAACAATTGCTAGATGACATGTGTTAGGACGAATAGAACCAGAAGGCTCTTCGAATTGTTAAAATGTATAACTCAATAAGCTTCTAGAGATCAACCAATTTTTGCTTATATTGATAGTGACATATAGAGGTTAAGAGGGGAAACGATTCGTACATACAAGTAATATCTAAGATTGCCAATCATAGTCAAGAGCCATTCACTGCCCGAGTAGCTCACAACGTCTGGCATGTTGACCATCGATGAGGTATGCGCTTATGATATGCATGCACACATTGCTGGATTGGTCAGGGAGTTCAATGTCTCGACTACCTTACCTGTTCAGCCTGCCACAGCAAAGCCAATTTCAGGACCGGGAATCTGTTCCTTGAGTAACGACTAACTGTGAGAATATACCAAAATTTATGTTCGTAGTGATCGAGTTTGTGGCTTAACGTATAGGACTTGATTGTACGGAATAATGTATTTCTCGCAAGGGCTTCCCGAGAGTATTCATTTTGGCAAGCTATCCGCATACGTTCTTCCAACTTAAGCTCCAGGAGCTTGCTTACTATTTACGGATACACCTTGACCCATCTTGAAAGCACAATGGCTTTTCGAGAAAAACTTTCGTCTGTCAAACCCAGCCAGTCGTGCCTCACCACCATGCCTGTCTCGCTTCCCCCCTCAGCCTCCATCTTTACCTCACTTGGCCAGACTTCAAGCGAAGGGCATGGCCATACCGATGCACGATACCCACCATAATTATGCTCACACCAACAACGTCGGCCTGCGTCCCGAAACTGGCATCATATCCGACCTTAGCCCCCCAGGGTTCCTGGAAGTAGCCAACACTGAAGCCGCTCATAGCTCGGGCAATGTTGGCCCAACCAGAAACTTCGACGGGTGCAGATGGGTATGAGTCTAGGACATACGCCGTAACAGCGACCGAAGTGATCATGATTCCAAAACTATACATGCCCCATCCGATAATGATCGCAGCTGGCGAGAGATGGTGATGTAAGGCCTGTCCTAGCAGAATCAGACCACCAATCATGAAAAAGGCCGCGATGTAGATCGTGTAGAGGCGAGCTTCGGGTTCGAACACGCCCTTGTGCTTTCGTACGTAGCGCCGAGCGAGGTAGTCGTTGAAGTAGTGGCCGAAGACCTCGCCGAGGAGGACACCAACGATCGGGGAGAAGTATAAATATCCCAGGCCGTTGTATGAGTAGCCGTACCCACCGATCTCGATTGGAAGGGCGAAGAGGATGGCGGTGGTAATGTTAATCCCGATTGCCCAAGCGAAGCAGAGAAAGCTAGGGACACTCTTGTTAGTATTTAAATCATGAGGGTAGAGGGGAGAGACATACTAGGCAAAGAAGATGAGCAAAAGGACCGGCTTCATGATAGTCAAAAAGAACCTCTTAAAAGAATTGTATGCCGTCTCGTAGTATCCAGAATGATGTCGCAACTGCCACAACCCGGTGACTCGGAGCATTCGAGACCCAAAACCCTGGCCGCGGGATGGTTGCTGTGGAGTAGGAATATCACGATTATACCATGTCTCATCGAGAAAAGCTATGATGAGAATCAAGTCAATGACGACAACTCCCACTCCAAGCCAGAAGACATCCTGCCACTTGTGGGTGCCTCCCACAACAAAGTTGCTGAGCAGCGGGCCCCAATATGGAGACGTGATATACCACAACGCCCATAATCCGATCTTTCGAGCTCGCTCATGGAAAAAGAAGGTGTCTTTGATGAAGGCCACGGCGATTGTCTGACCAGATGTTAGGAAAAGCCCCGACATAGCTCGCATGGCGTAGAAAGTGGTAAAGTTGGGAGACACGGCCGTGATGATGGAGAAGATGAGACCGAAGAATGTAGACCAAAATAGGGTGGGTGCCCGGCCAATGAAAGAAGTGAGGGGAACCCAGATCAAGCCACCGACTCCCCTAGAAGAAGACAGACGTGTTAGCATGTACCCTGGGTGAAGGGTTTATGGAGAACGGTCTACTTACATCATCAAGACGCTGATGCTGTTGGTTTGGTTGATGGTGCCAACGGACTTGTGCCATTCCATAGCTTGCAAGATGATTGGAGCACTTCCAGAGGCAGATGTAAAATCTGCAGTGAAGGCAGCCCAAGCGACTGTAAAAAGGATGAGATGCTTCTTCCGAGACGACCAGTTCAGCGGATCGTCAGCATCATCGGTTGGTTGAGGAAGAAGGACGGTCTGAAGGAAAGCATGAAATGTCAGTAAAATATGACGGCATTCTCAAAGAAACACGGTCTCACATGTCCATCTTCAGCGAGGCGGAGAGACGTTCCATCGGGTCCCTCAACATTGAGAAGAACCCCAGCTTCGGCTCGCGCTTCTGGTGGAAACGCATCCACCGCGTGGAGCTTCTCCGACTTCTCGTCATTGGAAACATGGTCCACGTGTGGTTTATCCATGATGTCTGAGTGATCGTTCATGAGCTTGATTGTGAATTCGAGCAGGCCAGGTCAGTGAGCGCTGTTGGCCATCTCCAGAACTGACCGGACAGTCTGTTCAAATACAATCTCTTGAGATCCAGCTCAAGGGTCCAGAACTTGGCCAAGATATCAGTTCCGAAATTGCGAATCCGGGGCCCCGTGGGGAAAGGTGGTTTGCGGTCGAGCAGGGGTGGTTAGTGCCAAACTTGCCGTGTGCTTCAAGCCACTCCTGAATTTCCGTGAGGCCCAGACCCAGCCGGACCAAGCTAAACTATCTAAGGCCCCTTGAGTGGTGGTGACATGTTCTCGTGACCACCATCCGCCCCTTCCGAGAGACCAGTGTTTACAACGAGTTGATGTGCGCCCGCCGTGGTTGTCGTTGCTCGTGTATCGTTGTCCTTCAATGCCCACTTGGCTGCTTCAGTACCATGACCTGTGAGCATTATTTTGCTATCAAAGTCTATTTTAGAGAATGATCTACTGTCTTAATTGGTGTTCTTTATGCTCTCAGATAGTAAAAGATATGAGAGCGGCGCAGTGGTGTCTTATCCAACTCTTACTTTGCGCAAATGGCCAGAACAGGAAGGGGATGTGTCGAGGATAGCTTCGCATGGAGCATAAAGTGATAGCAAATCCATTTAACGACGGAATACAAATTCCGTGTTGTTCTAATGCCCATGTAGAAGGCCGGAATTGCACTCATCCGCAAATCATCTAAAACTTTAATATTTGCGCTTCGTGCAGCAGGCCGAGGCACTTCGTTGCTTGGCAACATAAGCATTGGTTGACGGACTCCGAAGTGCCATGATAAGAAATGACATGACAGATCTCTCAAAACTCTTTTTCGACATGGGGGGTCAAACTGAGAGATAAGGTTGTTGAGAACTAATGTAGATTGGGAATGGAAGCTTATCTCGATTTATGCTACAAATTCCAGCTGGGAATGCAAGTAAAATGACCAATGCGAAAAGCAAGGGACTAAAATGACTAGACTATGACAATTCCATCTCCATCCTCCGAGCGTATTCGCTGATTATGATTCAGAGGGACAATCTTATGCTACCACCGTCTCCCTTGGCGCCTCCACTGCTAGGTCACCGTTCGTGAATCCATTCAAGCTATTACCATGATTCTCGGTACCGTTCTGAGTTGCGCCGTTTTGCTTCAGCTTCCTAATGGCCGCTTGAGCAACAGCCTGTCCTGGGTGAGGCGAAAGGCTGGATTGCCCATAGATCTTTGGCGCTAGCCATACGTCTGAGTGCGGCAGAACACCAGCGTTTTCGAATGCGTGGAAGGTCTCAATGTACGTGTCGTACGTATCATCGAATCTTGTCCACCCAAACTTGCGCGCCTTTGATACAGACGAGATAGTGCACCAGGCTTTTCCGACCGCCCAGTCGAAAAAGTCCCAAGTACCCCAGTCGAAAGCCTCAACTGTGCCACCATGCTTGGCCACGACTCTCTCCCAAACTGGCTTCTTGTCCTTTGCCCACTCGATCATGGAGAAGTTGTTGGCCATTACTTGGTCTTCTCCCTTGGCCGTCCACTCAGAGTCATCGAATTCGGGAACCTGTGTAACTTGTCAGCGGAATCGCGTTGAATGAACTCCAGAGGGCGACTAACAGCAATACCAAAATGACGCCCAAGCTTAGTCCAGAGGTGCTTCCACACAAATACATCGCCGTTCATATGATTGAATGCCTCGTTCTTTGCATGCTCGTTTGTCACAGCCCAGACGCTCATGTCGGCTATGCTGGGTGCATAAGAGCAATCGTCGATACACTTGTTATAAAAGAACTTGTTGCCTGGAAACATTGGGGCTTGACCCATTTCGCGGCAGCAGAGCATGTAGATGGCCAGCGTGAGTGCCATGGACATGCCATTTCCTGCAAAGTGTCAGAGAAATGCTGTGGAATCGGGTCCCCCAAATATCGGGGGCGCGAGGATAAGAACACAAACCTGATGGGGTAAACCCGATAATGGCATCAGGGCGAATGACATTCCAGTCCCACGAACGCTTTGCGGCCAAACTAAAGAGAAAGTCTTCTTGCGGATAGTAGAAGTTTTCTCCGTGGTCCTCATATCTGCCCATTCCCTCGTGGAGTGGCACTTCGGTAGGTCCAAGATGGGCGCCGTAGTACTGATGTTCTGTTAGCAAACCAGAGTGGGCTACAGGTAGAGCTTTATCGTACCTTGCCTCCGGTTGCGACACAGACTCGCTGCAGAGTGCTCGCAGCAACTATGTCCGTCGCAACAAGAAAGTTGTGAAATAAGGGAACATTTGCATCTCTCAGCTTGGTAAAGTCTGCTGTGTGCACGTAGGACGCAAAGAAGGCATGGGTGACGTCGTGGCACAAGGGCGCCATCTTCTCGATCAGCTCTTCAACAGGCTTCAAGAAGTCGAGAGCAATGAATCTGACTCGGTGATCCTGCCAGAAACTATGCGTCGGAGTCCGCCTGGATGTGATAATGATCTTGGACCTATTGCCGCGCGATCAGTAAGGTCCTGGAACCATTGCGACCTCGGCCGACAAACCATTCAGACTCGGGCTTCCGAATTAGGTGCTCAACGATGGCATTACCAGTAATGCCGTTGGCGCCCGTAATGAAGGCGACTTTTCCACGTGGAGGAGCCATAATTCGCGTACAAGGTTATGAAAGATGTGAGAGGTTCTAGTTATTGTTGATTGTTGATGGAATCGCAATACCTGTAATTTTTTCAACTACCATTGCCTTTTATTTGCTGATACTGGGTAAGCTGAACATCTGAACAGGCGGGGAACATTCGGAACAAGGGGAATAGCCGCTCGGTCGATAGTGGTAGCCCGGTCCGTCCGGAAATTTGCCCGCTTCGGAATCCGAGTGCGAACGACACCAACTAAAGCTCCGTGGACGGAATTGCGCCGGGCAAGCCAGGGCAGAAGTGAAGCCGAGACAACAGGTCGAACACACATCAAACGGGAAATGAATGAGGCATTGTCGGCGACACAAGTGCTTCTGGAGAGGCTCCACCACAGCCCCTATTGTGGCAACATCTTCCCATTATTGGTTATTCGCTTCAATTTTACAAGATCCCGAGAACAATAGGTAGGATAATCACAGACCACTCGTGCCACACCCTTCAATTCCAGTATCGTCCCCCTCAGTCGCGTCGAGACCCTAAGTCGGTACAGATATTGAAGATAGTGATGTTGCACCTATCCTACGGTTGCTAAAACAGCTTGGAGAGAATGTTTATGTTACAAAGGAGTAACGTCGGCGAACATAGAATGAGATTTATTACGTGGCATACTACAGATAGAAGAGTTCATTACTGGATATCCCAATCGTCTATAATACGCCGAATTTAACACAGATATCCCGCTCCATCAACTCGAGTAAAGACTTGCAGTATTATGGCATGTTACTTCTGCACTTTAGCCCATAAGCTTACCATAAAGCTTCCTATGCTGCTCCAGAATGACCATTGTCAAGACGGTTTGAGGGCCGAGACGAAGAAAGCTGGGAAGCCAGCCTTTGAACATCCATCCAGGTCCCTCAGCCAGCGTTGACTGCTTTAAACCGCGCCAAACTGACTCCGTCTCTGTAGAACCCATGATGCGAGTTTTTATCACATCTACCGGTGAGCAGACTGTCGTCGCTATGATGCCTGCTATGAAAGAAGACACAAGATGTGTTTTGGTATCATCAGCCATTGAAAATGTGCCTAGGCAAGAGGTCTTGACTATATCGTAAGAAGCCAATTGTGAGGAGTTCATGAGAGCTGCGCGAACTGAATTGGCACCCACACCGCGGAAGAGAGAGCTCAAGCCCTCAGTTCTGACAATCTGCAATATGCCGTCAAAAACATGCCTGTAACCCCTCTGATCTCTCAAAGGCCTTGACATGTCAGACTGCATCCGGACGTTTACAATATCGGCTGGGTTTCCAGCCACGCCACCCAAGAACCCAGACAGAGCAGAAAGAGGGACCAAGAGAAGACTCGAGCCGGTCTTGGCCTCTTCACGTTGGTGCAGGCGGACTTTGAGGTCCTCGTAAACCCCAAAACGGACAGTTGAGTAGGTAAGCTGGCGAAGGAGAGCAGCGCTCAAGCCTGCGTAAAGTCCCTGATAGCCCTCTGAGCTGATGATGTGAACAGTGACACCTGCCATGGATGCTCGACCCTGCGTGGCTGCTGACTGCAGGCGCACTTTGACTGTACACTTGGTGAGTAACGTCATTGATGAGACTAAAATCTAGAAACCTACCCAAGTCGAGTGGGTGAGTGAGCAATGTCGCCATTGAGCTGGCACTTCCTCCGAACCAAAATGGATAGCTCCTTGGAACAGGTACCGAGTGATCGGTAATAGGTTTCTTCAGTTCCATCTCGACCAGTTTGCTTCGATTCAGAGTAGGGTACTCTCTTATGGGCTGATGAGACGGTGTTGTCACTGTATAATACGATTGCATGGCAAGATGATGGCTTATTCGAATTGGTCCGGGGCTTCTTTAGTGATACTGCTTAGAGGAAATAAAGATGAGCTAAGCGATTCTGACGTCTCGTGAGAAGTCACGCACAAAAACGTGGTGTTGTATCAAGATAGCCGGAAACTTTAATAGCTACATTACTCTTATTGTCCCTAGATGCAGACCTATGATAACTGACTTTTACTCTCTATGCCTATGTGTGTATGTGTGTGTGTTATATTTTACGTCCCATGGGCAATTTCTTCCTGCTAACCGCTATTTAGGCATAAAGAGACATACTAAGCTAACTATAGGGTAAGTAACTAATATCTATAACTAGGTATAAGGTAAGTAGATCTATTGTACTTATCTTAATCTAGTTAATATATATATATTAAGGGTTAAGGCATTTTATAGCCTACTTAGGCTATAGAGATT
>JAADYS010002399.1:0-19438 GCA_012931995.1 Fusarium albosuccineum | reverse complement strand
CCTCTTCATTTTTGCCATCTGCAACGGGTTCAACTTTGTTAAGGGTTGGTTGGGGCGGGAAGTTATTTGGGGGTGTTGGATTAAACCTGTTGTGTTGAGTTTTTGGTATTTTAGGGTTGGGTTTTAAGCCTATTTTTTTTTTTTTTTTTTTTTTACTGAGATACCTATTTTACTGAGATACTTCGATCCCTACCTAGTAGGTGCTATGGAGCTAATGACTAATACTTGACACTTTTATCAAAATGAAATAGCGGACTAGGAATCCGTGGTATATATCAATACAGAAAACAATTGTTTCATGCGTGTATTGGTGATGTAGTTGTCGAATTCTTCAGCTTAGGTTCGCGAGTGGGTGTGACTTGAGCTTTGATGTCTAGTAAAACTGCTGATGTCTTGTAAACCCAGGTCGCCATCAGAGATGCATAATTCCTTCTGATGCGCGAATAAACCAAATAGGTTTCTCTCTGAATTTTGTACCACATTTCGACGCGCCCAGTAACCTCACCTTTTCGTTCCAACCCTCAACTGAGGCGTAAGTTGCGTTTACAATCCAACCCCTGTAAATTTGTAAGCGTGGCACCTCTGAACTCAAACCGCACTGATTTTGATATCTTTCCTGAATGTGCTTTAAATAAGCTCTAAAAAATTTAAGAAAATAATAAAATACTTAAACTTATTAAGATGAGTGTATTTAGCTATATATCTTTTACGATTTACCTCTAATTTGTGGGATTTTTTTTTATTTTGGCTTAGTGGCTTGAAAGAAGGTCTCGAGCTAACAAAAATACAGGGGGTATATTGTATACACCTTGCCCCCCATTGAATATTAGGATCCCAGTATGGAGTCAGGACCGAGCTGCGATAACTGCCTTATCACGCTCTATCAGCCGGACTTGGTATTAGTCAAGGGACCCTGGAATTTTCCATCACACTCTGAGCCGCCACGCAGCTTGACAAAAACTTGGCCCTGTGCCACATCACTGCAACAGCAATGTTTTGCCACGCAAGGGAAAGCAGGGTGGAATGTTACAGAGAAATGGCTTTTAAATGCGCATCATCCCTGCGACGCGACTTGCCGACGTCAGGGCAAGGCCGCTCTGACAGTTGGTGAGCCCAAGGTTTGCTGCTGCAGGAGGGTGACAGGAACCCAACTTGGTACCTGTGGCTGAGAGTTTACTCTGCGGCCATAAGTAATAGACTCCCACGGATGAAGCTGCCAGGGCCGAGACGAGGACAAACCTAGTCTCTTGCATCGAGCAGTCTCACATCATTTCCCCTCTGCTACTTATTCTCGTCGTCATCCCAAGTGCCAGAGTATTTCCCTTGCATGTTGTTGATGTGCAGCAGGTTGGCACATCCATGAAGGTGTGTGGCTTGTGTCCTGTTTCTGGGGCAATGACTTTAGATTGGGCGTCAATAAATCGTGTGTAACCGGGGCCACGCAGGACAACACACCAACCGAAGACCAAGGAACATTCTCAGTGGCACCGCATTTGACTCAATTCAACGCTTGATATATCCCTTCTTTCCCCGAATTGACACTTGCCGTTTCCTGCCATAACTCTTTTCACCTGACGACCCGAGCGTCAAACTACCGCGATCACACTGTAGGTCCCTGAATGCCCCATACTCTCCTAGCTCAGCCCAGCCCAGCCAGACCCCTCCAGCTGCGACCCTTGCTCATCAGGTGACGGCGCTTGTTGACTTTCCCCTCCAACAAACGAAACAAGAGCCTCGTCCCTCGTCCCGACAACAAGGATCCCGGTGATAGGTATTCGGCGGCGTCAAAGCGGCCTGTTCCTCTTGGATCTTTATTTTTGGACATTGTCTCTTTGTTACTGGTGTTTCTTTCTTTGCGAACGCCTGCCTTAGGTATCATACCTGATTTACTGCTGACTCTTGCAGAAGGAACAACGCACCGCTTTGTTTCCTCCTTTCTGTTGCCCTTTCATCCACGCGACAACCACTCCTCCCCTCCAGTTGATACCCACCACTCTCCCCGTCGCCTTTTGATTCTCCGGTATGTTATATCTCGTGAAGCCATCAAAAGCTTCGTCGCGCCCGGCCTTGCTTGCGAAGGGCCCTGGAATGTGCCCTATATGGCATCTGCTATCCCTTCGCCGACATGGAAAAACCGAAGCGCTCCCGTTTCTTCCACAAGCTGATTGCCCGCTTAGTCCATTTTGCAAAACCAACAAGAAAGCGTCATCCTTCTCTCGAAAGATACCCCGTCTCGAGCTCTACGAAGTACCAGTTCTTCGACGCCGACACCATGGCGGACCAAGAAGAAGACTATAGCTCTATCCCCTTGCCCGACCGCTTCACCCACAAGGTCCGCACTACAACCCCTCCATGAGCGTCTCAACTAACGAATTTCAAAGGTCTGGAAGGTGAGAAAGGGAGCATACGAAGAGGCCGCCAAGCAGTTCGAAAAGTCCCCCGACGAGGCCGACCCTTGTTTCCGACCATTCCTGAACGACCCTGGCCTGTGGAATAAGGCTGTCCTAGACTCCAACGTTGCCGCTCAACAAGATGCTATTATTGCTTTGTGCGCCTTTCTCAAATATGGCGGACGAGATTGTTGTTTGAGGACACGAAATGCCACAATTACCCCCATGGTTGAGAAATGTCTCTCGTCAACCCGAGCCGCCACAAAGCAGGGCGCCATCGAGGCTCTGCTGCTCTACATCGAGCTCGACGTCGCTGGCCCAGTTATCGAGGACATGCTGCCTGGCTTGGGTAACAAGGTCCCAAAGAACGTTGCTGCGACTCTACATGCCCTTACACAAATCTTCCACAACTATGGTTGCAAGGTCGTCGATCCCAAACCTGTGCTCAAGGCTTTGCCTAAAGCCTTCGGTGCTGCCGACAAGAACATCCGTGCTGAGGCCACGAACTTGACAGTCGAGCTTTATCGATGGCTGCGGGAAGCTATGAAGCCCATGTTCTGGGGTGAGCTCAAGCCCACTCAACAAACAGACTTGGAGGCGCAGTTCGAGAAGATCAAGTCTGAGGGTCCCCCTAAGCAAGAGCGGTTGCTTCGATCACAGCAAGAAGCAATTGAGGCCGCGCCGGAAGGCGGCGAAGAGGGCGAGGAGGGTGGAGAAGAAGCTGAGGACGGCGGCGAAATGGACGCCTTCGACCTGGCCGAACCCCAAGATGTTAGCAAGAAGATCCCTCCCAACTTTAGTGACCTTCTCGCCTCGTCGAAATGGAAGGACCGCAAAGAGGCTGTCGATGGTCTCCACCAGGCTCTAAATGTGCCCCGTATCAAGGAGACCGACTTCAACGAAGTGTGCCGAGGGCTGGCCAAGTGCATGAAGGACGCCAACGTTGCAGTTGTTACTCAGGCAGCACTCTGTATCGAGGCACTGGCTAAGGGACTCCGCAAGGCCTTTGGCAAGTACCGCGCCGTTGTCATGCAGCCCATCATGGACCGCCTAAAGGAGAAGAAGGCTACGGTTGCTGACGCTCTAGGCGCCGCCCTTGATGCTGCCTTTGCTTCAACTGATTTGTCTGAGTGTCTCGAAGATATCACCACTTATCTTGGCAACAAGAACCCGCAGGTTAAGGAGGGTACCATGAAGTTTTTGATCCGATGTCTGCGGACGACGCGTGATGTGCCGAGCAAGGCAGAGCAAGGCAGTATTTGCGAATCTGGTAAGAAACTCTTGTCAGAGTCGAGTCCTGCTCTCCGAGATGGCGGTGCTGAGATTCTTGGTACTGTCATGAAGATCATCGGCGAACGCGCCATGACACCGCAACTCGATGGCTTGGATGACATCCGCAAAAACAAGGTCAAGGAGTACTTCGAGACTGCCGAAGTGAAGGCCAAGGAGAAGCCCAAGCCCAAGCCCGCCGCAGCGCCAAAGGCGGCTCCTCCCAAGAAGGTGATGGGTGGTGGCAAGCGGCCTGTGGCCAAGAAGGCCCCTGCAGCTGCCCCTACAATGCCAGATGATGCTCCTCTTGCACCCCAGCCCACATCTCGGCCTGGTGCGAGCAAGCTAGGGAAGCCTGGTCTGGGTGGACTCAAGGGCCCTCAGAAGAGGACACTGGGAGCCCCTGGCTCCCCACGCCGAGCCCCCGCTGCCCCCGTCATGCCCGCAGACGATGAACCAGCACCAGCTCCCCAACCACGTCTTGGTCTTTCTCGTGGGCTGGCTGGACGCTCTCTTGCAAAGCCTGCTGCAGCGGCACCACCAGTAGCACCGGCTTCACCTCCCCCTTCCAGTGGTCTTACTGCTGTCGAGCGTGCTGAACTCGAGGAGCTACGATCTGCCAACGAGCGACTTACACGCCAGGTCGACGAAATGCGTCAAGAGCGGAGCAAGTTCATGTCTGAGATCCAGGAGCTCAAGAACCAGAACGCCGGACTCATTGAGGACCACACGCGAGATGTGTTGAGCATCAAGGCCAAGGAAACTCAGCTTGTGCGAGCGAGAAGTGACGCAGAGGCTACCGAAGGGGTCAACGACCGACTGAGGCGTGAACTTGAGCGACTTAAGCGGGCACTGAGTCGTGCCGAAGGTCTCGGTGGCTCTGCAAGCGGCATGCACAGCCCTGGTACGCGCTCCAACACTGGGCTTCAAGACCTACATGCTAATACAATATCACTAGGCCTCACTTCGCCTACTCATGATGATGTCTACCGAGACCATAGGCCTGATTCGGCAGGCCACCATAGCATGAGTGTCACAAGCACAATGTCAGAAGAGAAGGAGAACGGCGAACCCATGGCTCCTCCTCGCAACAAGCTGAGCCCTGAGATGAGGTATGCTGGTAGTTCAGCATCTTCAGGCCGCGGATCTCCGGCTAGGGGCTTCAGGAATATGGCATCTTATCGCGACGATGACCATGGGTCAGGAATTTCTCAACGGCCAATGTCTTCACTGCCCCAGCCAACAGGAGGCAATGGTGCCGAGAGTTGGAGGAGAGCAGCTGAGGTGACGAGCCAGTTGAAGGCCCGAATTGAACAGATGAAGGTACGTTGACAGCCTACCCAGTTGATTTCCTATACTGACGATTTGATAGGCCAAGCAAGGACTCGCTCGACCTTGAAGGATGTTTATAAGTTTGAACAGGGATTATCTGTCATAGTACTTGTAATGATGATGATTTTTGGGTGGTTCATCGCGGAAAAGCTGGGTGGTATCTGGGACACGGTCCCGGTCTGGGTTGCATTTTCATGGCGTTGGAACTCATACCACCATCTGCTTGCTTCGAGGGGTCTGATAGAGTTATACATGAGCCCCATGGCTGTCTTTGGGATTCTGCGAAGCAATACCCGCGGCGGGTCAAAGATACCTAAGCTGTTTTAATGCATGATTTTGATGATACTACTCTTCAGTTGCGGGCTCGGCCAAGACCTGCTCTGCAAACACTGTGTCAAAGTAACTTCTGATCTCGACAATCTTGCCCTCGTCATTGTACTTTGTCAACCATATGTACTCATTATTGTAGTGCGGTCCCGTCTTTCTTGTGGCGTCCCCCCTAGTCTCAACGCAGGCCCACCAGCCATCTTGGCTACGCTCTGCATCGACAATGACACGAGACGACGAATTTTATAGGCGCAACGAGTCGCTTGCGAAGCTGATTGAAGGAAATGTTGCAGTGATCTTCGATGTTGTATCGGGTACCGACGAGCGAGTGTGCGTGTCCCGTGATGGTCCAGGCAACATTGGGGATGACGGAGTCGGTAAAAAAGACGTTTCGACGGGCGAGATCGGATGTCTCAAAGAGGGGAGCGAATGAGGAGAGGACATGGCTTCGAGTCAACCTGAAAGAAGACATGGCGATGGATGCTGCCTGGAGCTAGATGCGTGCGGCCTCATCATGTTGGGGACTAGTCATATTTAACACTCACGTCAGTGGTTTACTACCTCGGCGGACCAACTTCCATTTTTAGTAAATCCTGTCATTGTCGCATTATTATCTGAAGAGAGTAACATGATGAAGATTCAAATGCCACTAGAAAAGTAAAGTCCCCGAAAACTCCGTATGAATCGCTACTCTGTTAGTGCTTATGTCTGCCTTGGGTGCTCCGTCATAGTTGATGGTTTGTAGTGTTGGGGAGCCCAAGTTTAGTTCTTCTTTCCACCCTTGCCCTTGGATTTGGAATCTTTGGGCTTGTCGTCGGTGTCTTTGGACTCTTGCTTGCCAGAGTCTTGGCCCTTCTTGTCGTCGGAATCGGCCTCAGAGTCATCCTTGGAGTCTTTGCTCTCAGAATCCTCCTCTTTGGAGTCCTTCTCATCCTTCTCATCCTTCTCATCCTTGTTCTCCTCCTTGGACTCTTTATCGTCCTTCTTACCCTTCTTATCTCCCTTGGCCTTCTTATCATCTTTCTTCTCACTATCGGCCTTCTCGTCATCTTCCTTCTTGTCCTTGGCCTCATCCTTAGACTCTTGCTCATCGCCGTCGTCCTCATCCTTGGTCTGATCCTGGTCCTCAGCTTCCTCAATCTCCTCGGTGTCGTCTTCGTCGTCCTTCTTGTCGTTCTTCTCTTCTTCCTTCTTGCCACTGCCTTCGCTGGTAGCCTTGGCCTTGTCGTCACCCTTGTCACTCTTCTTCTTGCCCTTCTTTTCTTCCTTCTTCTTCTTTGCGGCCTCCTTGGCCTCCTTCTCTTCCTGCTCCTTCTTTTCCTTCTTAATACGCTCCTTCTCCTCCTCCTCGAGCTTGGTCCAGTTTGTGTCGTGGTCGGCGATACCAGATCGTGAGAAGTTGTCGCTCAGGCCATGAGCGCTGAGAGTATCCCCCTGGCGGATCTTGGCCCTTCCAACCAAGGAGATGAAGATGGCCAGGCCGACCATAGCAGTCAGGAGGAAGCGGTAGGTTCCGTACCAATGGGGCGCCCAGCCACGGGTGGCAGCTCTAGAGTCAGCAAAGTAGAGGGCGACAAAGGCCATGAACTGAGTCGTGAGGGCATACTCGACGGGCAGGAAGAGAGTCGGCCAGGCCACGATGGAAGCTGCGAGGCCCATGCCGTAGCGGAAGCGGGTGCGCTCGCGGAGGGGTTGCTTTTCGGCGTATTCCAGACCCTGTTTGAGGTTTTCGTTAATTGGGCTCTGCATACATAGATTTGGGTTCTTACCCAGTGAATGGCACCTAGGAACGAGATGATAACTGCGCCGTACCCAAGCTGGATGGGCTCGATGACACTCAGGAGGTAATTGGCCGTCTCGTGGTCGATGAAAATGGCGTCAAGGAAGGAATTGCCTGTGGGCCACTCTTTGTTCAGGTCCCAGGCGAGGAAGACGGTCGAGAGAGACGTTCCCAGGTAGGGCAGAGTGCCGGCCAGACCGAGGATGTGTGATTCGCGCGGGACGCTCTTGAATCGAAAAGTATCCTTGACAATATCCTATATGATGTTAGGCGACTCCAATGGATTGCACATCCAAGCTTACAATATCATGCTTGAGCTCGCCAGCCATGTCGTGGTCGGCGCTGGCAGGTGCTTGGGTTTCTTCGACAACATGGCGGACCGAACTCTGGGACGACACTTTGCTGGGGTTGGACTGGAGCAATTCCTGCCCCCGTTTGCGCTCGCTCTCGAGATCAATGGGTTGTTTTGGAGGGGGAGGGTCTTTGTCTTTGTCGGATTTGCTCGAGTAGACAGCACGGGCGGGTTGGCGGAGGAGAGGCGCAACTGCAAAGCGAGGAAAGGTCTGGGATTGGAAGTTGACTTTGTTGGACGAAGCTCTTGAGGCGAGATGCCAGAGCGAACGCGACGAGGTACGGAACATGGCGAAGAAGTAGGGAAGCTACCCCAGCAAGGTAAACAGAGCTTGTGTGGTGGTGGTGTTGGTGGTGCACGCGAGCAATGTACAGGAATGGAAGGGAGAGAGCTAAGGATAGGTCCAGATAACTAGATAGAACAGCTTGAACCAGCAGCTTGAGCAGATCTCGCAAGGCAATGCAAAGACAGCGCTTGCAAAAAGGAGGTCTTAGAGTTGAAGATGGAGAGCTTGTTCCGGATTGCCAGAGCCAAAACTGAAATACTGTAGCTCCGGGTAGCTAAATCAAGCTTGCCAAGATGGGCATCTACGTAATATCCACGACCTTTGTGCCTGCTTTTCCAGCAATTGAATTCTGTCACACACACATGCCGCCTCCCGCATCCCGCTCGGGCCCGGCAAAACGCCAACGGCTTCTGCCCTTTGCGGCTGTCACGCCGACATCATCGCGATGGGATGGATGCGATCGAGACTCCAGCTATTATCGTGACGTCATGCGAACGGCATCTGGGGGGGAACTTTTAAGTGGGCGGCGGGATTGGATCGAGAACATCAAGGAACTGCAAAAGGGCCAAAGCGGCGTCTGCATCTGGGGAATGCAAACTGAGACATGGATCAAGCTCGCAAAAAAGAAGAAAAAAAGAAGGGAAGAAAGTCGAGAGAAAATTACTCTGAGCACAGATTTGATAGAGGAAATACACGCGTTAAGTGCCATCAAAACATCCCCCTGGCTTCGCGAGTCGATCATTGATGAAAATCGTCATGAGTGAGAAACAAATGCCCCACCTCGACAGGTTAAGACGCTCCGCGCTCCCTCGCCTAGCGCCAATCTCGAGGGCCAAAGCTCCCTAAAATGCCAGGTTATTAGGCCCACGTTGGAGCACAACCACCACTGAAATGGAGGCCAGCCACACCTAGACCACCTCGGTACATGCCTCCCCGCCCTCGGCACCGCCTGATCACAAGTACCTGGCTGCCACTTTGGCGAGAAATGGAACAGCGTCATACACGCCACACCATTCCCGCCCAAGCCCAAGGCTGCAAGAGCTGCTTCCCACTTTTGCTCCGACAGCCTGCGTCACACATTCACGAACCCACCATCCCTCCAGACTCGTGTCCATCTCTTCGACAAAGCCTCGAGAGGGACAATCCGCGATAACCTCATCAGCCCACTCCCGCCCACTTTCCTACAACCTCAAGACCCATCCTCTCGAGTTCAGCTACGACACTGCTCCACGACTCCCCCGCTTTACCTACCAAAAGACCTCCCATCGTCAGAGTCGAGCGAGCCCCCTCGGATGGCACCCGCGTTCCCGACACGTATTGCCCATCGACAGATGACGTTCCGATAAAATAACCTCTACGAAAACTACCTTCGCTTCCCCGGCCCGGGTTACGGCCGCACCACCGCCAGAATGTTGGAAGGCCTCGTCGCCGGCCTGCTCAACCGCTTCCTGGGCATGTATGTCAAGAACTTCGACCCTGCCCAGCTGAAAGTCGGTATCTGGTCGGGCGATGTCAAGCTCCGCAATCTCGAGCTGCGCCGCGAGGCCCTCGATCAGCTCAAGCTTCCCATCAATGTCATGGAAGGCCATCTCGGCGAGCTGACTCTCATCATCCCTTGGTCCAACTTGCGCGGTGCCCCCGTCAAGGTCTTCATCGAAGACGTCTTTCTTCTGGCCAGCCCCAAGGAGGAGGCCGAGTATGACGAAGAGGAAGAAGACCGCAGGAAACAACGGCTCAAGATGGAGAAGCTTGACAGCGCTGAGCTGCTCAAGGAGAGGAACCAGGAAGGGTTGAGCCAGGAGGAACAAAAGAAGAGCCAGAGCTTCACACAAAGCCTGGTAACAAAGATCGTCGACAATTTGCAGGTCACGGTCAAGAACATCCACATTCGATACGAAGACTCCATCTCTGCACCAGGACACCCCTTCGCTCTGGGTGTCACTCTCGAAGAGTTCAGCGCTGTCAGCACCGATGGCCAGTGGAAGCCCACATTCATCCAAGACTCTAGCCACGTAACTCACAAGCTGGCCACTCTGGGTGCACTTGCTGTGTACTGGAATACCGATTCATCGCTGCTCGGAACTGGTCGTGAAGCCTCAACACCCTCCCAAGAGATGCTTCCCCATGATGAAATGGTCAGCAAGTTTAGAGAGATGATTGGTAAAGATGCTCAAGAGAATGCAAACCACCAATTCATCCTCAGGCCTGTCAATGGTCAAGCAAAGATCGAACTCGACAAATCAGGTGACATCAAGGTACCCAAGTTCAAGGCAAACTTGCTATTTGAAGAAATTGGTCTGGTCCTGGACGATGACCAGTATCGCGATGCTCTGATGATGGTGGACTTGTTCCACTACTTCATTCGCCATCAAGAATACAAAAAGTTACAACCAAAAGGAGTCAGACCCAAGGAGGACCCCCGTGCGTGGCTACAGTTTGCTGGTAATGCTGTGCTCTCCAAGATCCACGACCGCAACCGCAAGTGGTCCTGGGATTACTTCCGTGAGCGTCGCGATGATCGTAAACGATACATCGAGCTGTTCAAAAAGAGAAAGCAAGGCCAACAAATGTCAGCCGAGGACACCGATGCCATCAACTCTCTGGAATGGAAACTTGGCTACGAAGACCTACGATTCTGGCGATCTTTGGCCCGTAATCAACTCAAGAAGGAAAATGCCGAGGCCCTCAAGAATCAACCACAAAACCAGGAACAGCAGCAACAAGGCTGGCTCTCATGGGTATGGGGCTCGAAGCCTCAAGAGACGATCGAGCAGAACGAGGAGAACACACAAATGACCGAGGAGCAACGACAGGAGCTCTATGAAGCTATTGACTGGGACGAGAAGAATGCCCTTGCTGAGGAGGTGGATGTGTCACGAGAAGCCATCAAAATGTGCATCGAGACGTCCCTCAGCACTGGTAGTTTCACTCTGAAGAGAAACCCACACGACAACACGACAGACCTGCTGAGCTTGCACTTTGATGTGTTCAAGGCCAAGGCTCTGCAGAGGAAAGACTCGCTTCTTGCCAATGTCAGCCTCGGTGGCTTGCGTGTCAACGATGGCACCACACCAGACACTGTCTATCCTGAGATCGTGAGAGTCAAGGACGCCCCTACTGAGAAACAGCGCAAGCGGCTCTCCTTGGCTGAGCTTGAACAATCAGAAGATGAGCCTTTCTTCCAGTTCGAGGTTGAGCAAAATCCTCTCGAGCGTGAAGGCGACATTGCTGTTGTTGGAAAGATGAAGCCTCTTGAGGTCATCTGGAACCCCAACTTCGTTGTCGGCATCGCCGACTTCTTCAGACCCCCTGAGCGTCACATGGAGTCGATCACTGCTCTCATGGAGAGTGCTGGTGCTACCGTCGAAAGCATCCGAGAGCAGACTCGAGCTGGTCTGGAGTTTGCTCTAGAGGAACACAAGACAATCAACGCTGAGCTGGATCTTCAAGCCCCCCTAATTATAGTCCCCGTCAGCATTACGACTGAGGACTCCACCTGTCTAATTGTCGATGCTGGTCACATCCACGTCAACAGTCAGTTGGTGGATCAAGACACAATGAAGGAGATTCAATCCAAACAAAAACAGGCGTACAGCGACGAAGACCTCAAGCGGCTCGAGTCGGTCATGTACGACAAGTTCATCGTCAAACTGACCTCAACTCAAGTTCTCATCGGCCCCTCCATCGAGACAACCAAAGCACAGCTGGTTGAGAAGGACGACGATGCCCACCTCCATGTTGTGGAGCAGATCAACGTTGACTTTATCGTGGAGACCTCCATCCTTCCCAAGGCGCCAAATTTGACCAAGTTCAAGGTTTCCGGCCATTTACCGATGCTCCACGCCACTGTCTCGGACTCAAAGTATAAGAGCCTCATGAGGATCATTGATGTGGCGATCCCCAAGTTTGGTGATCCTTCTGCCCCCGAGCTGCAACCAGAAGAGCAACAGGAGCTTACTCGACCTCGCCCTAAGAGTACTGCGTCCAACCGCTCCCGAAGAAGATCAGGACGTGAAAGGCGACAGTCTACACCTTTCCCGTTCATGCAATCCACGTCTGCTGTCGTGTTGGATGACATGGACGAGGATGACGATGACTTTGAAGATGCGACTGATGGTACTGGCGCTGACCAGCTCCGCAGCCAACAACGTATCTTTGAGTTCAAGTTCAAGGTCGATACTCTCAAAGGCTCACTCTATCGGAGTGACCCAGATCAGCGCAAGCCTGACACTCTGCTGGTTGAACTGGTAGCTGAGCGGTTTGGCTTGGAATTTTACACGAGGCCCTACGACATGGCCGCAGAGGTCACGCTTGGTTCAGTGACAGTCGATGACTTTGTTGACAACCCCCCTGACGAGTTCAAATCTATTATCTCGTCGGGCGACAGTGAGGATCTGAAGGAGGGACGAAGCCTGGTCCACGTCAAGTTCGTCAAGGTCAATCCCCTGTCACCAGAGTTCATGCCCGTCTACGAGGGCGTAGAGACCAATGTCACCGCTGTGGTTTCCACGATCAATCTGATCGTGACCCGGAAGACTCTATTGACGCTCTTGGACTTCATTCTTGTCACATTCACTAACAACGATGCTCCGAACGACCAAAATCTGCTTGATGACGACGATGACAATGAAAGCGTCAACACGGCTGTTGCAACCGTTGGACTCACCCCACCGCAAAACACCAACACTGCCTCTATCCGTGTCAAGGTTGACCTCAAGAGTATTCGGCTGATTCTGAACAATGATGGTATTCGTCTTGCCACACTGTCGTTCAACAAGGCCGATGCCGGCATCTTCCTCCGCGGCAAGACTATGCGTATTTCGGCCAGATTGGGTGACCTATCACTTGTCGACGACGTCAACCTTGGGGTCTCTGAGGAGTCACACCTTCGCCAACTTGTTACCATCCAAGGGGACGATCTTGCCGACTTCCGATACGAGACTTTTGACTCCAGCAATTCCAAGGCGTATCCAGGATACGACAGCTCTGTGTTCCTTCGTGCCGGTTCCGTCAAGGTCAACTTTGTTGAGGAGCCATTCCGCAAGATCATTGACTTCCTGGTCAAGTTTGGTAAAATGCAGGCTCTATACAATGCTGCACGCCAGGCTGCTATGAATCAAGCCAATCAGATGCAACAGAGCCCTAGCCGCTTCAAGTTTGACGTTGTTGTCAATACCCCTATTGTTGTCTTCCCTCGAGTAGTGAAGCCAGGCCGAACCGAGAGAGATCTCATCACCGCTTACCTTGGTGAGATTTACGCACAGAACAAATTCGCGCCTCTAGATGATAGTGAGGACTCTGAAATTGCGATGAAGCTTTCAGCTGGAATTCGCAATATCAGACTTACTTCGGACTTCAATTATGAGGACGGTGTGTCTGAGGAGCTTGAGATGATTGACCATGTTGATCTTGGGTTCAACATTACATATGCTGAGCACAGACCTGGAGTCAAGAGACCCGAGACGGAGATTGAGGGAACAATGTCTGATTTCAACTTGCGACTCACCCAGTACCAGGTCAAGTTCCTCATGGAAATCTCCAAATCAGTCCCTGCAGCATTTGCTGGAGAAGGCGGTGACAATGAGGAAGAGGCAGCTAAAGCGGTTGATGAGGGAACCCTACAACGCGCCCGGACAGCTACCACTGAAACCCAGTCAAACAACGACCAAACGCTGGTCGATCTTGGTCCCGAGCTGAGCTCGATTGATCAAGCATGGACAAAGCTTGACCTTGTCTTCCGCATTAACACTATCGGACTCGAGCTAATCATGGCCCAAGAAGATGAGCCTGTACACGATATCGCCAAGTCTAGTCTGTCCCGCTTCTCACTCGATGAGACCAAGGTCAAGACGAGAATGCTCTCTGATGGTTCACTCGAGGCTGAGCTTCTCATTCGGTCATTCACCATTTATGACAGCCGGCCGCGAGAGACGAACAAGTTCCGTCGTATCATGTCATCAATGAACAAAGATGTGCAGCAGCTCATGGCAAGCGTGACGATGTCGGGTGGCAAGGAAAAGAGCTTGATCGCCATGGCGACCATCGATAGCCCCCGGGTCATCTTTGCGCTGGACTACCTGTTCGCTATCCAGAAATTCGCCGTGGAGAGTCTGACGGTCGACGAGAGTAGTCCCATGGATGACGAGAGCATTGCAGAGACGACCCCCGAAGAGTCAGATACCGACTCCATGCAGGTGACGTTCTCAGGAACCAACGCCTCGCGACCTCGGTCACAGGTTTCACGACGTGAGAGCGCCGAGGTCTCCCAGAAGGAGGAAAAGAAAGAGGAGTCTTCAATGAGCATTGCCTTCCGCGTCAACCTGGTAGATGCACAAGTCATCCTCATCGCTAATCCTCTCACCTCAAGCTCCGAGGCGGTGGTACTATCCATTCGACAGATGCTCCTTTCGCAACAGCATGCCTTGACCTTCCAAATTTCACAAATTGGCATGTTCCTGTGCCGAATGGACAAGTTTGAGACGTCACGCCTTCGAATCATTGATGACTTCTCGATTCAGCTCAGCATGGATAGCTCCAAGCCCTTGTCTACGAACATTCATGTGGACGTCGAACCTCTGGTTTTGAGATTGTCGCTGCGTGATATTCTGCTCGTGCTGCAAATTGTCAGCAAAGCGGGCGAGCTGTCTGGCAACGAACCCAAGCCAGTCAAAGAAACGCCTGCGGAGCAAAAGGCACGTGAGCTGCGCAACGCTGGTATTAAGCAGCGATCTGCCAGTGGTCGCGGCCAGTCCACCATTGCAGGCCGGTCAAGGGTGACTGCAACCACCCATGCGGTTGGTCGCGCGTCCGATTCAAAGGGGATGCAACAATCTCAGCAGATCTCGCAGCAGAGACAAGAACAGCTATCAGCAACAGTGGAAGGCATCCGTGTTGTTTTGATCGGTGATGTGCACGAACTTCCTATTCTTGATCTTGGCATCAAGAACTTTACTGCCGCAGCTGAGAACTGGTCTTCGAACCTGAAGGCAGAGACTGCCATTGACCTCTACTCGAACGTCTACAACTTCTCCAAGTCGAGCTGGGAGCCACTCCTGGAGCCGTGGCAGGTGGGCTTTGGCGTGGCCAAGGACCCTGTCTCAGGACTGCTGTCAGTCGATGTCGCATCCAAGAAAGTGTTCGATGTGACTGTCACAACTGCCTCGATCGCTTTGGCATCCAAATCTTTCGACTTCCTGACCACAGAACAGGATGTCTTGGACAAGCCTCGCGGTGTTGAGGCACCCTACCGCATCCGAAATTACACCGGGTTCGATGTCGTTGTCCATTCTAAGAGCCCTACTAGTGACGAACCTATCAACCTGCGATTAGAGGACGGCAAGGAAGCTCCTTGGAGTTTCGAGCATTGGGAGAAGATGCGAGAGAACCTTCTCACAGAGTCAAACCAGAATTACGTCAACATCCAGCTCGAAGGCAGTGGCTTTGGCCCAGTTAAGAACATTCGTCTCAACAGAGAAGGTGAATATCTCTATGGCTTGCGCCCCAAGACGGACAACGTCCTTCACCGACTCTGCGTCGAAGTGGAATTAGGCACCGACAACATCAAATATGTCACCTTCAGGTCTCCCTTACATGTCGAGAACGCTACCCAAATACCAGTCGAGTTGGGCATCTACGATGCGCAAGAAGGCCACTTACTGAAGATCGAGAAGATCGCACCTGGCGACTCTCGGCCGGCTCCCGTTGGTGCCGTATTTGAGAAGAGAGTTCTTATTCGACCTGATGGAGGTTTTGGCTACCAGTGGAGCAACGACCAACTCTTTTGGAGAGACCTGCTCAAGCGACCTACGAAGCAGGTTGTGTGCAAGGGGGAGAACGGTGACCCATTCTACTTCCAGGTTCATGCACGCTTCGACAGAGCCAACCCGATGACAAAGTAAGCTGCTTTCTCCTCCTAAGAAGAGATGGTTACTAATGTGAACAGGCAATACCCGTATATGAAGATCAAGCTATCTGCACCAGTAACCCTTGAAAACCTCCTACCGTACGACTTCAAGTACCGCATCTACGACAAAAACACCAAGAAGGACTGGACCAACTTTTTGCGCAAGGGTGGTGTCAGCCCTGTGCATGTTGTGGAACTCTCGCACTTGCTGTTGCTCAGTGTCGATATGCAAGACACAGTGTTCAAGGCCAGCGACTTTTCCATCATCAACCCTGGAAACAATGAGGACTTCCGGAAGGAAGGCAGGCTGGTTGTCAAAGACGATCAAGGATTGCCTCTGAATCTCTCCCTGCACTACTTCAAGATCCCCAACAGTGGTGGCGCATTCAAGGTCACGGTCTACAGTCCATATGTCGTCTTGAACAAGACTGGTGTTGATGTTCGGGTCCGTGCTAAGGGATTCCTTCAGCAGGCCAAGCCGGCAGCGGGCCAGTTCCCTCTCATGGACACATCGGACCAAGATCGCCCCAAGGCTTTGCCCTTCATGTTCTCCTATGGGAGCGACGACCATCGTAACCGAGCCCTTCTCAAGGTTGCAGACTCCGAGTGGAGCAAGCCTCAGAGTTTTGATGCTATCGGCAGTACTTCTGAGGTGGTGTTGAACTCGCCAACCAAGAACAAGGAGATTCACGTGGGAATTACCGTCAAGTCGGGCGAGGGCAAGTATAAGATGACCAAGGTCGTTACGCTTGCGCCTCGATTCGTACTGCACAATAAGCTGGGCGAGGAGATTCTGGTTAGAGAGTCAAGCTCCTCTGGATATCTCACCCTCGGACAAAGTGCTCTCCAGCCTCTTCACTTCATGCAAAAGTCAAAGGTCAAGCAATTGTGCCTCTGTTACCCTGGCGTCAACAACCAATGGACATCACCCTTCAACATTGCAGATATTGGTACGACTCATGTCAAGATCGCCAAGGCAGGCCAGCGACAGTTCCTGGTCAGGGTAGAAATCCTCATGGAAGACTCTACTGTTTTCTTGAACCTTAGCATGGAGACAAAGAACTGGCCCTTCTCGATGCGCAACGAAAGTGACACCGAGTTCATGTTCTGGCAGGCCAACCCCAACATTGATGAAGAGGGAGTTGAAGATCGCAGTGGCTGGAGACAGATACGGTACCGTCTCCCGCCTCGCAGCATAATGCCATATGCATGGGACTTCCCCGCAGCCAAGTTCCGCGAAATCATCATCTCTATCAATGGCAAGGAGCGGCATGTCAAGCTAGCCGAGATCGGCAACCAGATTCCAATGAAGTTTACCACTTCTTCGGGACAGCAGAAGATCATCGACATCAACGTTGCTGCCGACGGACCAAAGCAGTCGATGATCTTGAGTAACTTCCGTGCCAGCAAGAGCATGTACAAGCCGAAGACGCTGTCTAGGACCAACACCGGCCCAGAGGCTTTCGAAGTCAAGGATCAGGATACCGGCGCCACATTCCGTGCCCAGCTGAAGCTGGCAGGCATTGGCGTCTCTCTGGTTAACGCTCAAATGAAGGAGCTCGCCTATCTTACCTTCAGGGACGTGCAATTGCGCTACAGCGACTCGCCTCTCATCCAGACCATCTCCATGGCAATCAAATGGATTCAGATTGACAACCAACTGTACGGTGGCATCTTCCCAATGATTCTCTATCCAAGTGTTGTGCCGAAGAAGGCGCAAGAGGTAGAAGCCCACCCATCTCTGCACGCAATGGTCAGTCGTGTCAAGGATGATTCGTATGGTGTGTTGTATGTCAAGTATGCAACCATCCTGCTGCAGCAGATGACAGTCGATCTGGATGAGGATTTCGTCTTTGCCCTTCTGGATTTCACCAATGTGCCTGGCGCTAGCTGGACCATGGTGGACGACGAGGGCAAGCTATGTGATGAGGACCTTGACATCCCGGAGCCGACACAACAACAGGCCGGTCAAGACATCTACTTTGAGGTGCTCAACATCCAGCCTATGCAACTAGACCTCAGTTTCATGCGGACGGAGCGGATCAACGCCGAGGACAAGACGTCGTCGCGCAACCCTATCATGTTCTTCCTCAACGTCATGACGATGGCCGTCGGCAACGTCAACGATGCACCGCTTCGCTTCAACGCACTAATCCTGGACAATGTCCGTGTGACTACTGCGGTGCTTGTCCAGAACTTCTCGAGCCACTACAGTCAAGAGGTCATGTACCAGATTCACAAGATCTTGGGATCCGCAGACTTCCTAGGTAATCCAGTGGGCCTCTTCAACAACATTTCGTCGGGTGTCACAGACATCTTCTACGAGCCGTACCAGGGCTTAATTCTATCAGACAAGCCAGAAGAATTTGGCTTGGGTATTGCCAAGGGTGCCGCCTCTTTTGCGAAGAAGACGGTGTTTGGATTTAGCGACAGCTTTTCCAAGTTCACGGGCAGTCTCAGCAAGGGTCTTGCAGCGGCGTCTCTTGACAAGCAATTCCAGGACCGCCGACGTATCACGCGAGCACGCAACAGGCCGAAGCACGCCCTCTACGGTGTTGCTGCGGGCGCAAACAGCTTCGTCACCAGCGTTGCATCAGGCGTTGGTGGACTTGCGCGCAAGCCCCTGGAAGGTGCCGAGCAGGAGGGTGCGCTGGGCTTTTTCAAGGGTGTCGGCAAGGGCATGATCGGATTAGCTACAAAACCCGCTGTGGGCATACTGGACATGGCCAGCAACGTCAGTGAGGGCATCCGCAACACAACAACCGTGTTTGACGGGCAAGAGCTTGATCGCACGCGATACCCCCGCTTCATCCCACAAGACGGCATCGTGCGCCCGTACAACCCGCGGGAAGCTCTCGGGCAATACTGGCTCAAGCAGGTGGACAACGGAAGGTACTTTGATGAACAGTACATTGGACACCTGGAGCTTCCCAAGGAGGACATGGTGGTAATGGTGACATTTGCTCGGATCCTGTTGATCCGGTCGCGACGGTTGACGAGCGAGTGGGACGTGCCGCTCAAGGATGTTCAGACGATTGCCAAGGAGCGAACAGGAGTGAGCCTGGCGCTGAGAGGAGGAGCCAACGGACCATTCATCCCGATCGGAGAGGGCAGCGAAAGAGGATTCTTGTACAAGATGATCGGGATCGCGGTGGAAGAGTTCAACAGGCGGTTTAGGAGTGGAGAGTGAGTAAAAGCATGGCATTACAGATGGGCGCTATGATGGTGAATTGTTAGCTCATGAGTGCGACGGAGTTTGGAGTTATTCTTAGTTTCAGTCAATGGTGAATACGAGATTGTGTTGTAATGAATCCGGCGCCGCCTCAGTGTACAAGTGTCTACTATTGTGATCCCGAGTGGCTTTGAGTGTGCCATGATACGTTTCGGTGGGTGACGCGAGTGTCGATATCGCGACGAGGCTCATTCCACGCAAGGCAGACGGCGGATTGACGATATCGAGTGTAGTCTGAAGGCCAGGACTGGTACAGAAGGCGATAGTGAAGTTCTACTGAGGCGTCGGGAGAGGCCGATGAAGGGGGCGGAGGCGGCCGGTGGAAGATATTGGTGTCTATCTCGAGGGAGGTGGACTATAGCGGGTAGGGAAGGAGATGATAATATGTTCTGGGCTCCAAGGGGCCGTGCCGTGGCTGACGGTTTATCTATGTCCGTGTTCACATGCCATGCTCGAGGGACCAATTTGGAGCCAAGCCATTTATCGAAGGATGTTCTGGCCAGGTGTAGCCTCGGGACAAGCTACCTGGTTTGCGTGCAACCCCGGAGGCGCGGGGGAGGGTACGGG